>RJWK010027585.1:0-26344 GCA_004363435.1 Platanista minor
CCCTCCCGCTTCGGAGCACAGGCCCCGGACCCGCAGGCCCAGCGCCCACGGCCCACGGCCCACAGGCCCAGCCGCTCCGCGGCCTGCGGGAGCCTCACCGGACCGGGGCACGAACCCGCGTCCCCTGCATTGGCAGGCGGACTCTCAACCACTGTGCCATCAGGGAAGCCCTGAACTTTTTTTTTTTTTAACCTTCGAGCTCTGTTCGTCTCTCTTTATACACTTAAACCTCACGTTCAACTCTCCACCAGTTTGCCATTTGTAATTTTTATTCGTCAAGTGGACTGAGTTTTGCTGTTTGCAATTATTTAAGTGTGGATACCTTGGTTAACCAAGAGAGAATGGAGAAAGGGGGCAATTGTTTTCCTGATTTAAGTAAATGCCAAAAAATTATTTTGAAGGGTTACCTGAGGCCACTTGCATTCTAGCAAACATGCTAGTATTGTTATTAATGCCTCTAAAGTAGTTTTACTGGTTTTCCAGTTTTCTGATCCCATTCAGTTATATTATTTTGAATAGTTTAAAAAAGGAGTAGTGTTTGCAGTAATTCGAGAATTATACACTTCATTCATTCATTCGTTTATATACCTATGGGGTACCAAGTACCAGGTGGTACAAAGACAAATATGTCCTTTCCTTAATGTAAGGTCTGGCTTATAAGAAACGGCATCGCGAAACGAAGGGAAGCTTTAAGCAAACTTTATTTAGGGAGCGCTCTCGGGCGAGGTTCGCTGGTCCGAGAGAGGGGCCAGAGAAGTCGCGCCTGGGTGAGGGTTGGGGCAAAATTCATACGGGGAAGAGGAAGGAGGGGCCGTCAGACCAGGAAGGCGCCTCTTTTGGGTGAAGCAGCCCTTATTTGGTAGTTTCTTTGGCAATGTCGGATACCAGTTGCATCAGCTTCGGGACTGTTGGTTCCGCCCTCCGAGAGCGGGAAGGTTGGAGCCGTGTTGTTAGATAAGCGGGAAGGTTGGGGTCGTGCGGTTAGATACCAGTTGCATCAGCCACCCTGAACCTGCTGGCCTTACACTTAAGTGACTTGATTTTGGAAGGGAAAGAGAGAATCCTAGCCCAGCAAAGTATCTAACTATTGCAAGTATATTTACAAGATGTGGAAGTAGGATCAAGTGGTCATTAGTCCAGGAGAGAGGATATAAAAGTGGCTGCAGGGTCAAGACTAGATCCCTGGGCTCTTGACTCCAGCACTCCTCATTCCAGAAAGGACCGGAAGAGTTTGCCTTTCAATATAGTGTCCCTGTTACATGATACAGGTAGTCTGCTCCCCAGTAAAATAATTAGTCAAATTTTACTGGGCACATTAAATTTTGAAGTATCTGGTCCCATTTCTGAATGCCTCTTCAATAGATTATAGCATTTCAAATTTATGATATACAAAACTTGGAAACATCTCATGGAAAATTCATAATATCAAGGTTCTCAGACTATATATATATATATATATATATATATATATATATATATATATCCTATTTTTCATTTGATCCTCCCAAGCTACTCATCTTTAGCCTTTCCTCATGTTGACCTAAAACACATAGAATGCCAGGTGTTTCTCCAGCAAAGATGGGTTTATTCGGGATCAGCAGAGAATTACAATTCGGGGTCTGCAACTTTGGGGAGCCTCGTACAGTCAACCCCCATGGCAAGAGAAGGAAATGCTTTTATAGAGGAGAGAAGAAAGTTGAGCGGCTGTGATAAACAAAGGGTTCATGGCTTGCCATTGGCTGAGTCCTTGCGGGGAAAGGTGTCTGTTGGACTCAACTGTCTTCACAGGGCGTGAGAGCTCCCCCTTCTGGTCTCCAGACTCTATTGCAGTTTCTGTTTATTAACTTTTTACACTTAATCAGTCAACACCCAGATTCTGACCCTGGCTGACTCTTAGACCCTGTTTATAATCTCTGGACTTGGGGAAAAATTTCCTCTCAAATTATTATTTTTCTAAAATTCAACTTTTATCTTTTGATATACTTAGTGGGTCTGTCGGCCTTGTCTTCAAAATGATAAAGTTTATGAAAACTCCTTTACTTGAGGGAAACGAATAAATTTAAAATATGGAGACTGCCACAAAAATGACATACCTGGGGTAAAAGATCATGTTTGCTGTGCTGCTGCTATTTATAATAAGAAATATATATTTGGTCTTCATCCCCATTTCTGGCACAGAACTCCCAAAACCTTTGGAATTTCTTAAGTGGGGAACACAAAAAAAGGGGTCTTTTGTTACGTTAATGAGGTAACTTTTCCTGCTCCCAAGAATGGGGGTTGGTCACCAGGAGACCCGACCACGTGATTGGAGGGGGGTTGGAAGTTTTAGTCCCACCCCTCTGACGTCCTGGGGCAGGGGGAGGGGCTAGGGATTCACACCAATGGCCAATGATCTAATCAGTCGTATTTATGAAATGAAGCCTCTGAGAAAATCCAGAATGACCGTTTGCAGAGCTTCTGGGTTGGGGAACTGAGCACATGGAGATACAGAGAAAGCGGCATGCTCATTGAGAGCTCTTTGCCCTACTTGTCTCTTCCATTTGGCTGTTCCTGAGTTATATCCTTTTGTAAGAAACCAGTAATCTAGTAAATGAGATGTTCCTCTGCATTGTAGGAGCTGCTCTAGCCAATTCACCTAACCCAAGGAGGGGGTCACGGAAACCTCTGATTTATAGCCAGTGGGTCAGAAGCACAGGTAACAACCTGGGCTTGCAGTTGGCATCCGAGGTGGGAGGCAGTCCTACCGGCCTGAGCCCTTAACCTATGGAATCTGATGATACTCTCTCCGGGTAGGTAGTGTCAGAATTGAGTTGAATTGTAGGACACCCAGCTGGTGTAGGGAAAACCCCCACACGCTGGAATTGGGTGTCAGAATCTTTATTTGCTATTAGATATTTGAGCAAACAATCTACACATGGATTAGATGTCATACTGAGTTCGGACAGGAGACAGGCTGCAATTTCCCTAAAGTAACAAAATGGTAGACTTCTGGAAAAGCTGAGGACAACAACCAGTAAACTCACTCCTTTGACACTTAATGAGATGGGGACTTTCAATCCCTTTTTAAAAATTTTATTATTTATTTACTTCTTTTGGCTGCACCAGGTCTTAGTTGTGGCACACAGGCTTCTTAAGTTGCAGCATGTGAACTTTTAGTTGCGGCATGCATTCAGGACCTAGTTTCCCGACCAGAGATCGAACCCGGGCCCCCTGCCTCGGGAGTGCAGAGTCTTACCCACTGGACCACCAGGGAAGTGCTGGGACTTTCAATTCTGCCTGAGACACAATGAAAAAAAAAGAGTAGGCACTGACCCAAATAAGTTGAAAGCACTATGCCTTGTTGGCCTTTGAGTCTTTGTTTTAAAAAGGAAATGATGACAGGTGACCTGAAAAAAATGCCAGTCGTAAGAGAACTTTACAGAAAGACACAAGGGAGTGGCTTTTGTACCTGCAGCTCTTTGTTTTCCTGAAAATAAAAAACTGAAGGACACATGTGCTCCACATTAAGGGACCTAAGAAACTGAAGGAGGCAGGGCAGGGATTTGCTCAGAGCCGGCAGAGTAAATGCGGTCGGCGGTGACTGCCCGGTAGAGGTGAGGTTTGGGTGAGCTGCTGGATGACGTCTATGTCCTTGGCCTCCCGTGAATGCTGAAAGACACTGTGTCCTACCAAGAGTCCACTTCAGGCGGCCAAAGAGTGGACAAACCACTGGCTCCAAACTGCCCCTTTGCCCCTCTTCCAAACCTTGAAGAAAAAAGGATGCAGATGTTGTGATTTAAAGGAGAAATTTGCTAAATGAGAAACCACTGCTCTACACGATATCAGATATGTTGTTTGCAGATTAAATTGTTGTATATGAGGTAGTAAAATGGAAAATGAGTTCTTTAATCCCTTAATGTTATACATCCTTGGTCTGCAGTTTAAAATCCCAGCTACCAAAGGTAAAGAGAAGGTGGCAGACTTTTGTGCTTGTCCTTTCTAGACGAAAAACAATCCCAGGACCAAAACCTGAGTCCTAGTGGCAGGTTGTCTGGGGCCTAACTAATGGTCACCATTGCCAAGTTCATCTGTGGATGGTCAGCTAATTTTTTTTTTTCTTTTTTTTTTTGCGGTACGTGGGCCTCTCACTGCCGTGGCCTCTCCCGCTGCGGAGCACAGGCTCCGGACGCGCAGGCTCAGCGACCGTGGCTCACGGGCCCAGCCGCTCCGCGGCATGTGGGATCCTCCCGGACCGGGGCACGAACCCGTGTTCCCTGCATCGGCAGGCGGACTCTCAACCACTGCACCACCAGGGAAGCCCTGGTCGGCTAATTTTTGACTGTATGTGTCTTGTTAACTGTAACGTCTGCTGGTAAGTATCTCCTGGCCCTTGCTGACATGTTTTCTTGCTGTGGAGGCACTGATATCAATAATTTTTGTAGAGGAAGTGTTATCAGAAAGTCAGGTAAACCCTTCCTCCTCTGACTAGAAATGACCTTCTCTAGCTGACAATGACCTCATTACTCATCTCTCCCGCAAAACTCATTAAAACAAACTCACTAGTTCACTGTGCAATCTTAATGTACAACAGATATCGTAAAATGGTGTTCTGTGAACAAATTAATGGGGTTCTTCCTCAGTTGAAGGGGGAATAAGCTAATGTATTTAATTTTATCAATCATTTTTGTCTCAAAAAATTTTCTTAAAACCCTTAGTCTTCTGTTATCAGTGAGCACTAACAGGCAGCCGGATAATTGAACAGGAGCGAATGAGCGTTGAGTGGAAAGCACAGACACTAATGATGCCGAGACAGCTTTCTTTTTTCAGGAGAGTGTGTGCTTGTAATTATAATTTTTGACTGCATGAATTTTCTCCTGGAAAAATTGTTCTCTGTTTGCAAGATGTGATTCAATCTAGCCATCAGCCTTGGTATCCTACAGAGAGAACTGTGGCTTTCGAGTGCTCTGATAGTCAACCAAAGTTGCGAACCACAGCTCTAGGGCCTAGCAACAATGGTGGAGGGCTTTACCAACTGAGAGAAGACTCAGGGGTCTGCTGAGGGGAAGAGAAAAAGTGGGCTTAAGGATGCAGACGTGGGCAGCATGGGGCCACCCTCAGCTGGGGAAAGTTGTGAGCTGGACCAGCCCCCCATGAAAGGAATGTCCACATCTGGTTTTATGAAGTGTCAAGATGGACAGTGAGATTCCCTTGCCTCTGCAGTGCATTTTCTGCTATCATAAAGAGAAGAGGAAAAAAAAGTCTTTTCAAAGTTTTATCCATGGAAGCCCTGCAATTCTCCCTCTTTCCAGTAAAGATAAAAGAGCTCAAACATCCATACCTTGGCACCAGAAATGAATTGTTCATACATGAAACTCTTAACTTTATGTCCTGAGGGGAGAGGTAAACTAGCTTCTGCAGAAATAGTCATAAAATATTATAGCTGTAAGGGGCCTAGAAAAGTCATGTTTCACTGTAATCAAATGTCATCAATCTTTCCTGTATAGGGAGAAAATGGTGTTCCCCATAATAGCATTTTATATATTATTTCACTGCAAGTAGGGTTAGGGCACCACCTTGTGGCCAAAATCTAACACATGCCGAACACAAAAAGCCGCATTTGTTCCATTCTTACTTGGGATAATAGTTTACTAGTTTCTAGTAATACTTTCTCATGGCCATATAAAACACTTTTGAGAATAATATGCCCTATTTTACATATGCATATAATAAAAACATAATATGAACTAAAAAGAATAAGCCTTGTGTGATTGAGTCTGTAGATATCAATCAACATTTTTGGCTAAGGAATCTTTTTGGGGCAATTGTATTTGGGGCTTAGGAAACTGGAGGGTGGGAAAGTGTCAGAATTTCAAAGCAAATGACTTTAAATGTCTTTCTCTGCTGCCAAGGTTAAGTATCAGTGCTTTTATATCCCACCAACTTCCTATGGTCATAACGACTGTCTTCTCAACGTGGATTAGACTTTAGTCAAAACAGGAGTTCTCCGAATGGTCACTGCTCTTGGGTACAAACCCCTTTTGGCAACACCCTCAGACCCACATGTTCCTCTTGGCCACACATCAAACTTATGCAATATTTATTCTCATACAGCAAATTAAGTAGTTGTCCAGGTTGGTTCCAAGTTTCAAGCTATTTCACACAGAACTGCAAAAGCATATTATTTGTTTTCTGCGTTCTAGTCCCTCATGTTTTAATGGGTGCTTTTAAAAGGTATTAACTTAATTTAGGTTCTAAGACTTTAGAATTGTGTTGAAATCATTTTTTCAAGGGATTTGGATCTCTTGCAAAGCAGTTTTCATGAACTAGAGCTAGATTTGTTCCACATGTTAATCTAAAAGCATTCACGCTTAGAAGCTTGAAAACCTGAGGATAGTTCCCCTCCAACCTTGTAGATTAAGGTCCTACAAACTGTCCTGAACAGGAGAAATATCAGCACAAATTTATGGGGGAAAAAAAAGGATTACTGAGTTTGCAACTGAGTTCTCCAGACTTTTCCAAAAAATATTCAACTAAAATAAAATTAGAACACTGCTCTAGCTAGAATCTGACATTTTGCACATGCTGGATGAGTAAGTGGTTAGAGGACATGTACCATCTTTTGTGTCCCAGAAACTTTCTATAATCTCTTTCCTCCTATGCTGTCAATGAGATGCTTATCAAGTCAAGTTTACTTGTCATGGATGATACGCATAAGAGTAGCATTTTACTACTGGATTTGGTCCTCTATCCCTGTGTTGAATTATTAGGAGTTGCAGTTACTCTCAAAAGAAAGGTGAAATAGTTTACATTTAGCCTACTAATTCTGCCAACTAGGTCATTCTCAAACTTCCCTCCAAAAGCAGTCTCTGTGTTAGCGGTCATAGCTGTGAGCCCTCTTACATGTAAGTCCACTTTCCTAACCAGTCTCAGGAAAGGAGTCTCAAAGATCCTTCATCTTCCCTTATAAAAAAGATTTCATGGCAAAAGTGCTGCCAGTTTAAACATTTTACCACTTTTCTATTCTCAACTCCCAAGTCCCACTTTTCTTGTTAACCTCTGGGAGTGACTACTGGCAGATTGAAAGTAAAAATTATTACTGTTGCCAAAAAGTTGAAAAGAAATAAATCAAAGGGAATTTGAGGAAGGATTACTGAATTGAACACAAAGGATTAAAGAACCAGGACACACTCTTAAGATTTGTCCTCTACTGAATTAAACGTGTTATAATAAAATACTTAGAAGAGTGCTTCGTACATGGTAGGTATGATGATGATTATGGAATACTAATTGATAAATACACACCTTATTTTTCCATTAGCTTCAACATTTTAAGCTGCTTTTGATTATTTTGAAAGCATAAAATGTACGTTCCCTGCCATTCATGTGTTTTATAGATACTGAATAACTATGAAATTAATTTGTATACAGAATTTTAAACCTAGACAGAATCTAGAGTTCATGTAAATGCCTAATTATTATAATCAGCCCCTTACATTTCTAAAGGTTAAGAGTTATAACATTACTTTTTAGCTAAAGCCATACTAGAGAGGCAAAGTTCACTAATGTAGGCATAGCAAATTAAGCTACAATGAAACACTTAAAAAGTAACTTTTTTATTGGCATTACAGCAAACTTCAAATAAAACGTATATTCAAATTATGATACTTCAAAGCTAGAAGGGAATAAAATACACCCAACTGTACAAGTTAAATATTTACAATAATAAAATCAAGAACTTTAGTTAAAATTTATCAGAAAAATAACAAAAAAGACTTTTGACAAAACAAAAATGATTAAAAAGAAAAAAAAAGTGACCTAATATCAATACTTGTTTAATTTTAGGAACTCAGTATGAGGAATAAGATATATTTCTTTACAATTTAAAAAATGTCCAGCTTTGAACGTCTTTTGACATTTGTCTCGCTGTTTTGCTTACAAATTTCAGGCTGCCACATCTCTGGCTGGCTAGCTGGCAGTGATGGTCTTTTCTGCTCTCACGTGTTCTTTGGGCTTGGAATAGTCCCAGGGCCGGCGATTCTCGGTGAACCCGTAGAGTTTCCTAAGTGCCACTCGAGCAGCTTCTTCCTCTGCAACTATCACTGTCTCCCCAGGTCCTTCTGCAATCAACTTTTTATCACTAGGAAAAAAACCCAACAATAGCCTAAAATTACATGGTGCATCATAAAACAAAGTGCACAAATCAGTTTTTTTTGTTTGTTTTTTTTTTTTTGCGGTACGCGGGCCTCTCACTGTTGTGGCCTCTCCCGTTGTGGAGCACAGGCTCCGGAGGCGCAGGGTCAGCGGCCATGGCTCACGGGCCCAGCCGCTCCGCGGCATGCGGGATCTTCCTGGACCGGGGCACGAACCCGTGTCCCCTGCATCGGCAGGCGGACTCTCAACCACTGCGCCACCAGGGAAGCCCTACAAATCAGTTTTGCCTGATCTAATTTTGGCAAGAATATTCACCAGAAGTAACAGAAATATTGTGCTTCTTTTTCTTTCTACCAGCAGTGTATGAATTGCTGATAAAGGATGTGTTTAAAGCTTGCCAATCTGATAAGCAAGAGTATCTCATTTTGCTTTGCACTTCAATTAAAACTAAAGAAGAAACTTCTTAAAACATTATCAATTTTCTCCTTTGTGATGTCTTCCATTGCTTTCATACCTATAAAGTCCTACATCACATAAAGATCAGAAAAATATGTACCTAAATTTTAGTTAGTTACCTTAGATATTCAGTTTACATTTAACACTTCAATCCACCTGAAATCAATTTGAGGCAGGTCAACTGTTACTAAGAAACCAAAAATGTTCTCAGCATGGGATGAATTATACATTTTTGGTGGACAACGTTTAGTTTCTTTTCTTTCTCAGTTCTAGGCTCAACTGAAGCTGTGACAAGTGTGGACTGGGGTTAAGTCTGTAATACTTATGAGTCAAAATTTTTTTACAGAAATATTTAGATTAGCAGATACTCCATGAAATTCTACAGTGAATAGTTGGTTAACAAAAGCTACTATTCTAAGGATGACCAGCAGGGAAGGAAGTAGTGACTAGATAACCATGGGAATGAGATTTTTAAAAACTCTTTTAATGCAATTAGAGGTTATACTAAGAAATTGTGAAAAGTCAGTTTTTAAGGCTTCCGAACAATATTATGAGGTTAAGATTAAAATTTTACTAACCAGTATAAGCCAACAAAATACACAGGCAAAGCCGTGGTGCTTCCAGACTGCCTAGTAAGTCTAGATTCGGGAGCTGAAATATTCCTTTTCTTCAATTCTTCTACCAGTAGCCCCATGGGATTTATTATCTTCCAAATCTCAAAGAGTTCTTTTCCAGTCATTTGAGTAATTAAGAAGTCCTGCATATAAAAAATACAATTGATACATTTAAATTAGTATAAAGAAAATAAGGACCATAATTCAAAGTACCTTTTTTATAGAAATTTAAAAATTTAACAGGATTTTAACAGGTAAGAAGTACTATGTATAAAATAAATAAACCACAAGGATATATTGTACAGCACAGGGAATATAGTCAATATTTTATAAAAACTTTTTTTTTTTTTTTTTTTTTGCGGTACTTGGGCCTCTCGCTGTTGTGGCCTCTCCCGCTGCGGAGCACAGGAGGCTCCGGACGCGCAGGCTCAGCGGCCACGGCTCACGGACCCAGCCGTTCCGTGGCATGTGGGATCTTCCTGGACCGGGGCAGGAACCCGCATCCCCTGCATCGGCAGGCGGACTCTCAACCACTGCGCCACCAGGGAAGCCCTGTTATAACTTTAAGTGAAGTATAATCTATAAAAATATTGAATCACTATATTGCACACCTGAAATTAATACTGTAAATCAAAATAAACAAGTAAATGCACATTTGATCATGAAGATCTCCTACCTAGAGCTTCTCCAGCTGTCTCCACATTAGCCTTTACTAGACAATCAAATACAGACTCCTCAGCATGGCTAAAAATAGTGCTGTTCAAATTCTGGGGTGCTTAAGGATCAGCTGGAGACCTAGTTAAAACAGATTCCTAGGCCCTACTCCCAGGGATTCTCATTAGCAGTCTGAGGTGGTGCCTGAAAGTCTGCATTTCTAGCACGTTCTCAATGATGGTAATACTGATGCACAGTTTCAAAAGATCTTCCCCACACTGGCTCCAAAAGGTCCAGACCCATCTCCCATCATTTCCCCAGATACAAAACGATCTGACCACACAAAATTACTTGTAGTTCCTAGATCAGAAGCTCATCCTCAAGGTTACTTCCTGGAATGACCTTCCTGGGGCAGGTGTCACTTCCGTAAAACTGCCCTAGCCCTGCTAGAGTTAGTTGTTGCCTCCTGAGCTCCCTCTCCTCCTTACAATAACTGGGAGCACCGCCCACATTCCACTCTGTCTAATGAGCTGTGAGTAGGACCCTGAAGGCAAGGATCGAATGCTATTAAGCTCGGGCTTCAGTGCTCAGCACAGTGCCCAGCACACAGCAGACAATGAATATTAGGTGGACAAATGAATGAAATAAGACAATTCAATCCTGTCAGTTCTACTACGGAAGGCAGCTACACTCACCACTATACCACCAATGCAGTCAGTTCTACGATGGGAGATATCAAAGCTCTTGACTTAGAAATGGATATCTGAATTATCTGACTCTACTAGGATCTACAATTGGAACTGTCAACAGAGGCACTAAAATATGGTAAACAAGTATTTCCAAAATGGTCTCATGACTACCCTGTAAAAATTTGAAAAAGCTGACCAAAAACTAGGCAGTTCTAGCCTCTACATAAGCTATAGTGATAGGGAGAGAATGGAAATCAAGGGAAGATTTTGTCAGAATTTCTTTAGAAAAAGCTATTTAATTGCAGGGGGAGGAAGGGGCAGGAGAGGCTCCCCTTTTCACCTTAAGCCTAGAGGGCTTCAAAGGGTCCACTGGCTTCTGAATCTGAGGCAAGCGATGTTCACTCAACTGGCAGCCAACACACACACCTGCTTAACAGGCTGGCAGCAGCTGCCTGCAGTGGTGGGGTGGAAGTCTGCACCTGATATCAGAGGTATACAAATCCTTAAGACCTGACGTGGAACTCACAGAAGGGATGTCATTTTGAAAGGAATCCCACCCAGGAAACTAGAAGCTGACAGCCAACACCCATGTAAAGGAACCTGGTTACAAGGTTCCAGCAGGGAACAAAATGCTCACTAGAGTCTGTTTTAAACACTAATCAGGCTCAGAAAGCACTAAACCAGTTTACAGACATCAAGTAAATATCTTCTGCTTTCCTTTTTTCCCTCAGCTCCCACTCCAGAGGGGTCACTTAACATACCTGCTTCCCAAAGGCAAACAGGTAGTCTACCTAGTTTAAGCCCTGGTTGGGGAAGGAGGAAGACAGGTCTCATCTATGAACGAAGTCTGAGTGTTGGTCAATACAGGTATTCTTCTTGATCAAAATGATCAAACTCAGGGTCAAAACTAAATAAACAGATTCCAACAGTAAGGGATGCTGGTTTAAAACACCTGACTTTCAAAGGTCTGAATCAAGACTGTTTTTGTGACTTGAAGTGATTGCCTGGACTATCCATTATGTAAGAAAGACCAAAAACTCATGTGTTCATCCAAAAGCAAAGGCTGAAACTTCTCCCAGTTAACAATTCTAAAAGGACAGTGGAGTTAAGTCATACCAATTATTTATTAAGTATTTTAATTAGCCAAGCTACTGGCTAACAAGGGGTTAGGTCTACATCCTAGGGACTCAGAAATCCAAGATTTTATCACTTTAGAAGAACAGAACGGCAGCTACTACTTAAGCATGGAGCTCTCTAACCATACTAGCCCCTCCAATAGTGTTCTTTGGACTCATTCATTCACTAAACATCTACTGAGCATCTACCACGTAGGCACTACTTGTACCTGAGGACGTAAAGCTAAAGACATGGCTTGCAGTGCTTATGAACTCACAACCCAGAATTTAGTATTCACCTCTGATGCTGTCCTCAGTAAGAGACAACTGGAATAATTAAGACACTACCATAAAAAAGCTTTAGGTCTTTCTCAGTTTGGGCAGGGAGAAAAACTCACACGTAACCTGCCAAGGTCACAGAGCAAGGACATTAGGTACAAAAAGAAATTTTTCTTTCTGTTTACCTCAAGCATGTCCCAGCGTGTGCAATTTACAATCACCTACCCTGATGAAAAGTGCAGTCCTCTCAGGTCCGCTGCTCTGTAACAGGACTCCAATCACTGCAAAGAAAGTCTGCCTTAACACAGCTGGGGGGACTGGGAATTCTGCACTCAACGTTAACTGCTCCACCGCCAAGTTTCTAGCTACATGACACACAACTTCCTCACTGGTGAGAAAGTCAACTAGACTTTTAACGCCTTCAGTGGGCAAGTCTGAGAATGCGTCCTCAAAACATTGTGTGAGGCAAGTTTGTGAAAAAGATGTCCCTTGTTCAGATAGTTCTTGATTATCTTTAAGGTTCAGAAGAACAGCTTCTTTCTCTATTCCAAGTTTCTGGCGTTTGGCCTCCTCACTTTTAATATAGCAGCTATTAACAAATGCAGTTTTGAGGAGATCTAAGGAAAAGGTTTCCTGTAACCGATGGCCAAATGCTTGCATTTCGGCATGGTAATCCCAGTTGGGCTTCTCTGAACTGAAAATGTAAAACAGAAGATAGATGGTAAAGAGAACAACAAGATGTTACTATGATGCAAACATTTTTCATTGTGATGCAATTTTATTAATTATATAAAGGAGATTTAAAAATACTGAGTTTCATTTAAATTCCAGACTCTGATTTTCTGAAAATTAAAACTTATGTCACATGATTACTTGTTGTTCTTTGCCAGATTAATTTTCCCTTTGAGTCAAATGCCACATCAAAGTGGTTCTTCAACATCAGAGACTACGCCATTATCCTAACTTTTAGGTTCTTTACTTCTGCTCTAAATGGGACTACGCTTCATACTTAGATATGAAATACAAATTATAATTTCATAGGGTCAACCCATAAACAGTAAGTATATTATCTTGTATTTTATTATTTTAAGTTTTGAAAACAACCATTTACATTAGCAATTAAATAATCTAGTATCAATGTTACAAATAGGTTAAAAGTTCATAATCATTCTCATGAATGATTAATAGGTCTTTTTAAAAATAAAGACAATAAACCGAAAATAAAACTCTTTTAAGTAAAAAAGTACAGCGAAGTATAGATATGGGTTGTAGGTCATACGATGTATATAATCTATACAATCCATAAAGTTTCTTCCAACTATAAAAGCCTAAAGTGACTAACCTCACAATAATCAAATGTGAATTAAGAAGAAACATTATTTTATTTTTCTTTTTAGAAAGAACTTAATATTCTGTGTTGAAAGTATACAGGACTATGAACACGTATACACCTCCTAGTAGGTGTATAAACCGGATCAACCGTTTTTTTGGGAGGGCAACATTAAAGTACCTATCAAATTTTCATACTAAATTTCCAAAACAGTAATAACTTCAAAGCTGTTACATCGATGTAACTAACAGATGTACACTGTTTCATCGGTTGTAATAGCAACAGTATGGAACTCAAACAACCATAAATGGAGTAATAAAAGAGTGAGGTGCATCAACCTGTATAGCCACAACTACATATCAAAGACACATTATTAAAGAGAAAAAGGTGCAAAACCTCAGGCATAGTAGGGTCTTTTTTGAAGCTATAAAGATCTGCGTCTATTCCTACCAGATTTTCTACTACTGGAACAAGATTAGTTTCGGCAGAAACCTAAAGCTAAACCGTTTTCCTTTTTCTCTGGACAGTAGACTTGTGATTGTGTAATTTTTTCTTGCCCTAAATCGCAATACTGTAGTATTTCTTCCCTCTTGTCTGTACCCAAAGAATTCGCAGGCATCATCACAAAGCAGGGGCTACAACACCCAAGCCCAGATAAAGATTACCCTCCAGCCGGCCTCATTTCTCACAACTTTCCCACAACTTTCGGATTCTAAACGGGAGTTCCGAAAACGCTGGGGGCAGCCACGCGCCCAACCCCTTAGCAGAAATCCATCATTCCCTTTGCCTCGGCCACGCGTCCACGTCCCGCGGGTTTCCCTATCGCACAACTAGGGTCAAGCCAGGAGCGCACTAGCAATGAACGATCCTTCCCGCCGCCGGGCCGAAGCTGCGGGGAGGGGAGGCCAGGGTCCCCAACCGTCACCCCTACCCCGTCCCGAGGTGGCTCCTACCGGCGCACGGGCGGCGGCGGGCACCGAAGCAGGCGCCACCGCTCTAACTCCTTCTGGAAGCGGAAGGCGGCGCGGAATGCCTTCTTCACTCCCCGAATCGGCGGGGCGAGAGCGGGTACGGCCGGTGCCAGGAGGCAGCGAGGCCTCCACAAAAACAGCCTCACCACCCCAGATGCCATCGCGAGGTAAAAAAGCAACGGACGGCGGAAGGAAGAAATCGGCCCAGCGTCGCGGTAACACAGTTCCCCCGGAACTGGGTTAGGAGAGCGAGGACGGGGTGGAGCCAGCGCGCGGCGGGTGGGGCGACTGGGCTGTTTTAGTGCGCATGCGCAAACGTTGATGTTTTTTGCGTGCCTGGGAATTTCTCTTGGGGCAACAGGGCCTGCTAGGCGTTTGGGTGTACGAATTTCTGGAAAAGTTTCTTCATCCTGTCAGTTGCTCTCGTTCCTTCCGTTCTAATTAAAGTAAAACAAAAAAGTTGTTTCACGTTTACTTTAAAGAAAACAAATTCTCAAAAAAAGAAAACACTTCTTATCAACATGTCTTAGAGCTCCAGACCATCAATCCAGCTGCTATTAAAGCGAATATTTACCTGGCATGTCTCCAGAAGCCTTCGTTTTAGGACCCCTATACTAAAACATATTGATTTATCCAAAATAAACATTTTTATTTAAAAACTAAGTACGAACTTTTTTACAGCCAAAAAAAAAAAAAAAGAGAAAGAATGGAAAACAATACATCAAGATGGGAACAGTGGACTTATGTCTTTTTTTAATCTTTCACTTTTTTAGCAATATCATTATATTGCTTTCTTACCAAACTGTAAATATATAATTTAAATTTAACATTAAATCACAAGGGAAATCTCATCTGAATTCTCAAATTTTGAGTTGGGTGCAGAACATCTAGATGTTGAAAGGGGCACCTCTTTCTGTGGTCTCTCTACTTGTTAATGGCATTATAATCCCTCCTCACCCAGACTGGGCTCCTATGTCTTCAGTTGTTCCTTTTTCCACAAACACCCTCTTTTGTCTAGTTGCCAAGTCTTTTTTCAGTTTAGACTGAAAGCAGCTACCTGATGGCTTAGGCTACCTCTCTCCCAGGTTATTGTAATCAGCCTTCATTGTAATCAATCTTATACCTCCCTCTCTTCCCTCGCACATCTCGCCTACATTCATCTCCCTGAAACACAGACCCAAACGTGTTACTACTTAGCTCAAGAATCTCTGATGTTAGGATCTGGCAAAGATTCTCCCTTGACCAAAGTTCAGTCAGGCTGCTGTAAGCCCTCTCCTCAACAAGGCTTTGATCTTAGGTTCCAGTGTCCACCCCTTGACAGGCCTGCATCACCCAGTTTCAGCAAGAATCCTGTTAAGTCAGTTTAGAGAGGCACCCCCATCCTCATTATCTCATCACCCTTGATATCTAATCAAATTTATAAGCCTCTCTATCCTCCAGTCTGATGTCTGATCACCCTGGCCTGCCTTCTGCAAGAGTTCTGTCAACTTGGTTTAGCCAGACCCCTCCTTTACCCCTTATGTTTCCTCTTAGTACTTTTCCATGCACTGACCACCCACCCTGCTCCTTGGCTTCAAATCCCCACTTGTCCATGCTATATTGGGAATTGATCCCAGTTGTATGCTGGGGTCCCTTTTCCCTCATTGCAATAGTTCCTAAATAAAATCTGTTATTAACTACTGTCTAGCTGTTATTTTTCTTTGAGAGGTCATACAACAGTTTAGGTCTCTTAGCTTAACTTTTCAAGAGGAAGAATCTGAATGGTTTATTCCAGCGTGTAAAAAGGTTCCCTACGAGGAGGGAGAAAAGAAAAGAGAGATTTGGTACACATCACAAAACAACCTGATGAATTTCTGGATGAAGCAAGTTCTCTAAGAAAAGATGAGAGGGGATTGTGATTGGTCTTTGTATTACACTGCAATGTGAAGTATTGAAAATTCATGGAACATCAATTGAATAAATGGAATGGAAGAAAGCACAGGGAACTGTAGTTTTGCAATATCCCATTACCTGAGAGAAATAATCTAATAAATGATCTAATAATCTAGTTGGAGCACAATAATGTTAAATGAAGTGTCTCTGTATTGAAAGTTTCTCATTGAGGAGTATTAAGGAAAAGGGGGGTATTGACACCAAGCAGGACAAAAAAGCCCTTCCATGTCCCCAGTTTCTTGTTGGTAGAAAAAGGCTTTAGTCACTAGGTCTTCTCTGAGTTCCAAAGAGCAGACTCAGTTACTAATTAGGGGAGTGAAGGAACATAGAAACAAAGGAATAGCAGTCAAGCAAGGAAAGTAATGCTAGCTTAAACAATAGTTTAGCCATAAAACAGAGTCCTTGTTCCTCCTCAAGGAAGAGACGTAGAAGTCTGATGCATATCTCTGAGGTAGTATGCAGAAACTAAGACCCACCGCCCCATCTAGGTGGAGGATGGTGACTACAGGCTGACCAAAAGCACGTAGACTCTAGACCAGTTGGAACCAGAGGGTGATGTTTAAGATTCTGAAACATAACCCATTACCTCACCACCAACCAACGAGAAGAAAGTCCACAAACTGCAACCCACACCCCAAATGTTGCCTTTAAAAACCCTTCCCTGAAAGCCATCAGGGAGTTGGGTCTTTTGAGCACGAGCTGCCTGTTCTCCTTGCTTGGTGCCCTGCAAATAAACGCTGTACTTTCCTTCACCACAACCTGGTATCAGTAGGTTGGCTTTGCTGCACTGTGCCCTAATGGACCCAAGTTCAGTTCAGTGACGTTTATGTTCCACAGGAACCAGCTGTGAGCACCCAGCCAGCTCTTAGCAACACCCAAGTCTGGCTGACAGTACCAGGCCAGCTCCTAGAGGTCTAGGGCTGCTTTTCTCTTTCTCACAGCTTTGTGACCTTAAGCAAGTGATTTAACTTCTCCATGGTTCAGTTTTCTCATCTCCAAAATGAGATTTAAAAAGCACTTATCTCTCCACCTCTTATGGTTGTTATCAATATTGAGATAACCCATGTAAAGATTTTGGGATATGGGCTTCCCTGGTGGTGCGGTGGTTGAGAGTCTGCCTGCCGATGCAGAGGACGCGGGTTCGTGCCCTGGTCCGGGAAGATGCCACATGCCGCGGAGCGGCTGGACCCGTGAGCCATGGACGCTGAACCTGTGTGTCCGGAGCCTGTGCTCTGCAACGGGAGAGGCCACAACAGTGAGAGGCCCACGTACAGAAAAAAAAAAAAAAAAAGATTTTGGGATAGTGCTTGTTATATAGTCACCCCTCAGTGAGTGCCTTTCAAAGATTCTAAATTGCACTCATTTTTTCACACTTTATCATGTCTGAAATGGAGCTGTGGTCCAAACAAAGGCTTCTTAGAATGGATACAATGTAGTATTATTATTTTCCCAAGGCTCCGGTTTGGGGGACAATTCCTCTTCACCGCCAACTGCTCAATCCACTCCTGGGTGAATGACTTTACTTTTCAACCTTTGTGAGTTTCACCACTTCTCTGGCAAATCCCTAAGCGCCTCTCTCTCCGCCAAGTAATTTTAGTTGCGCGTCTTCCCCAGCCAATACGATCGTTGGCGGCAGCACTCGGGAGCTTACGGCGGCGCGGCACCCTCACCGCCAAGGAGCCGAAGCGAAACCTGCAGGTCCCCGCCCGGCCATCAGCTGATGGGCCGCCCGCCGCGAAGACCGCCACCGCCGCCGCCGCTGTGCGAATATGGCGGCCGAGATCCACTCCAGGCCGCAGAGCAGCCGCCCGGTGCTGCTGAGCAAGATCGAGGGGCACCAGGACGCCGTCACGGCCGCGCTGCTCATCCCCAAGGAGGACGGTGTGATCACAGCCAGCGAGGACAGGTAGGGCCGGCGGGCCGAGCGCGGGGCCGAGGCACGACGGGGGCGGCCCGGACTCCCGCCGGCAACCGGGTGTAGGGACCGTGGGGTCGGCCGCCTCGTCCCTTTTCTCGTGGGGACGTCCACAGCTCCCGGGTCCAGCGGCCTGTCGTCCCCGCCGCCCTTTCTGGTCTCTGGGCCCCACCCCCGTCCAGGGTTCCCGCTTTTGGGTTCTCTAGTCTCGACCCCCGCCGCGCCCCTCCCGCCCCGGACGCCGTACCTGCTTCGCACCTTCAGTCCGGGACACCTGTCCCACCCGCGTCCACTGCGCTCTGCCAGCCCAAGACCCGCATCTCCGCTACGTCCCTCCAGTCTGGGACTCCCGCCCCCAATCGCACTCTCCTTTGTGGGATTTCGCCCAGAGCTGGATGCGTCCCCTCCTCGGTCAGTTCCGAGCCGCTTTCTCTGGAAGCCGGGACTGGCGGCCGGTTACCGCGGGACCCGGTGCCAGTGATTCCCTTCTTGCAACAAACCTCCCGGGGTTTCAACGGTCTTCCTTCTGCTTTACGCTGGAGTTTACACCTCTGTTTGTGTCGCACACACCAGGTCCCTAGATCAGTTACTTTATCACAGCAGCTCGGACCACCTGAATTGTTATTTACAAAATAGTTTCTTTTTTTTTTTTTTTTCCTAAAAGTGACTCACTTAAGAAAAAACTTCATAACAATAGTGAAAGATACTTTTATTTTTAAGATAATTTGATATTTCCACTATTAATGGAAAACCGGTTATCACTTGCCATAAAAAATTAAACTAATAGCTAAAACATGTTCATCTCTGTCACCTAAAGTCAGCTCTATCTTGTAACAAGACGTCTTGCCCACCGTATTTTGGGAAACACTGATCTGATGCGATTTTCTCATTCTATCCAAGAGGAAACTGAGGCCCATGGAGAGGCACAGAAATACTGGTGATGCCACAAATGCACCCGAGGATTCCCCAGTCCAGCTCTCTGGTCTTCCCAGGGCTGTCTGATTGGATCGGAGAGAGGTTATTTGTTTTAAAACTTTGGCATTTTTTTAAACCCTAAAAGTTTAAAAGGTTAGTGGCTTTACTGTGGGAATTTGGAGGAAATGACTGATGTTATTGAGAGAAACTGTGTTTCCGTGCTACAATGAGTGGTCTTAAATGGTGATATTGCAAAAGTGGAAAGGCTTTCTGGAAGAAGGAAGGTACTGCTGTTCTTTTAAAGCTAGAGGCCTTTTGTAATCTATCTTTTGAAGTAAGTACCTTTGAGGGCCTGTCCCAAATGGAAAGAGGAAACCTGAAGCCCTCAGTGCCTCTTTGACCTGTGTATTTTGCTTTTGAGTGAGTTTATTGTGAGCAGGCAATTTACATGTAGCTGACCTTGGTGGGACCTGGGTGTGGTGGGTGCTGTCACCAGGATGGGAATGGGAGAAAGAGGGATGCATGAGCCACAGGGAGAAGAGGGGAATGTAAAAAAAGGCGAAGGACAGAATAATGATATTTGCATGATATGAACATAGATGCAGACAACGCTTTATACAAGTTAGCTGTCTTTATTCGGTAAAATATTTTATTCATGACTCGTGTGTTGGGTCAGTCGCTGAATATTTGAGATTATTGGCCAGGAGCAGTGCTGATAAATGTTTTATGGAAAGTGATTACTTAGCTGCTCTGGGACTGAAGTGTTCTGGTGGAACCTTAGATCAGCTCATTTTGTCACTGGGGCACAGCAGGGTCCTGACAGATGACTGGACCAGACGAGGGTTGGGGCCTCAGGTTTCTAATTTGTGTTTCAGGCCCATGGACCGTCCTGGAAGGTAGGACACTCTTTTCAGCAGGTGCTACACTTTGTAAGGTTTACAAAAGCACACGGCTATGGGGTTTTTGTTGTTGTTGGATGTGGTGGTTTGTTTTTACATTGTCATAAATATGTGTCATATTCTTCAATCATTTGTTTATTCACTCATTTCTATGTTTAGCAATACTGTACTTACTGAGTGCCAGGCCTTAGAGATAGAACAAGGATCAAAAGTCATAGCGCCTGCCCTTATATAACTTCAGAATCATTGATTTTATGGCCTCTGACCTGATAGAACCAGCCTGTTGAGGAAATAGAACACTGACCACCCTAATTCATCAAACAAGCATTTATTGGACACTTACTGTGTGCCGGGCCCATGCTAGACCGGTGGGTAGAAAAAACTGATGCTGAAATTGTTTTTTCCAAAGGGCTGGATGGTGTGGTGAAGAGATGGCCATGTGCTCTCAGCTTCCTGGGGGCTGGGTAGACACAGAGGAAGGAGTATCCTTGGGTGAGGGCTGGGTTTCAAGGAAAGCCTCCCAGAGGAGAAATCACTGGAGAGAGGAGTGGTCTGTGTGACCCTGGTCCAGGCAGAGGGAAAGGACAGAAGAATTTGGACTTTAGTTTGCAAGCAGTGGGGGACCATCAAAGAGTTCAAAGCAAGCAAATGACATGATCAGAATTTGTACTTGAGGGCTTCCCTGGTGGCGCAGTGGTTGAGAGTCCGCCTGCCGATGCAGGGGACACGGGTTCGTGCCCCGGTCCGGGAAGATCCCACGTGCCGCGGAGCGGCTGGGCCCGTGAGCCATGGCCGCTGAGCCTGCGCGTCCGGAGCCTGTGCTCCGCGACGGGAGGGGCCACAACAGTGAGAGGCCCGCGTACCGCAAAAAAAAAAAAGAATTTGTACTTGAGAAATAACAATAGTTAACCTTTTAAAAGTCCCTTTCCTCTCTCAGTACAGAAGTGGAACAATGTACGTGACTGCATCCAATCCTCACATCTCCCTGTGAGGTGAGTTCAGTCACCTAGTCTTATCAGCAATTCCAAAATCCAAAGTATTTAAAAAGTCAAATGTGCTTTTGTTTGTTTGTTTTTTTGTGTGAGTTAGGCCTGAAAACTCATTGGTGCTAAAACTTGACCTATATAGTTGAGATTCTTTGTAATCTTTATTTGTTCCATGTGGTGTGCATATTCATTCATTTCACTGCAGAAATAGCAATGCATTTAATTGCAGGCACTGTCCCAGTTTTATGGAACATTTTGTGTAGGCATCTTATTGTAACGGGCATTTGACCATTTAGAAAACTGGGGCACAAAGGACATTGAGTAAGTACCCAAGGTCATGTAGCTAGTAAATGATAGGACTGCAATTTGAACCCAGGTCTGTCTCTGAGGCCCCAGTTCTTTCTGCCATGGCCCTAGTTCTACACATTTGGAAAACCTGAGTCCAGGCAGTGTCAGTGATTGTCTACTCTGGCAGCAAGTGTAAAATGCTAGGATTCTGCCTTCCACCCGCTCCTCCCTCCCCTCGGGAACATTTGGCAATATCTGGAGACATTTTGGTTGTCATAACTGGGGGAGGGTGCTCCTGGCATCTAGTGAGCAGAGGATGCTCAATATCCATTAATGCACAGGACAGACCCTCATGAAAAGGATTATGCAGCCCCAAATGTCAATAATGTCCAGGTTGAGAAACCCTGGTCTAGGCTTAATGTACTTGTTTATCTGGTCTCTCTAGACAATGGTTCTCAAACTTGAGTGTGCATCCGAGTCGCATGGAGATAAATCTTGTTAAAACACAGAGATTCTGGTTCAGTAAGTCTGGGGCAGGGCCTGAGAGTTTGTCGAGAGTTTACTTGTCATGATGCTTGCCTGTGGAAACCCACTGGGAGAGAATACTGTTTATACTTTGTCCTCTTTTTTGTCAGCTTCTGGGGTGTATTTGCCTGGAGTCATTTAGATATACCCACCTATTTCCCAGTAAAACCAAACTATATATATGATAGAGCTAAATACAGAGAATCCCCCCAGGGAGTGATAAATCATTGTGGAGTATTCAGCTTAATTCCATCGGACCTGGTGTCACGGGTAATGGTTTGGGCAGTGAGCTTAGGGGTCTAATCAGAAACCTTCAGGGGTTACTGTGCCATGAAGGGTTAACAGAGAATGGCGCTACTCTCACATGCATTCATTTCTATTTTGTTGAAGTAATAAGTACCCTACGCTCTTTTGCTTAAACTTCATTCTTCATGAAACCTTAATTAGTACTTTTCTTTTTTTTTTTTTGCGGTATGCGGGCCTCTCGCCGTTGTGGCCTCTCCCGTTGCGGAGCACAGGCTCCGGACGCGCAGGCTCAGCGGCCATGGCTCACGGGCCCAGCCGCTCCGCGGCATGTGGGATCTTCCCGGACCGGGGCACGAACCCGCGTCCCCTGCATCGGCCGGCGGACTCTGAACCACTGCGCCACCAGGGAAGCCCCTGAATTAGTATTTTTAAATTTTAGTTTTCAGTTGCTTCCACTTTGGAACTAGAATATTTGAGTATGCAAAGTAGAATGATACATTTGTAGAGTGAAAAAAAATATTCTTGAGTCAATGGAGTATGACTGTCTTTCTAGTCAGGAGACTGTGAAAATAAAAGTAATAACCTCAGTATTATGTTTCAGAATTTGAACTGCAGCAGTCAGTTTCCTGGTAAGGGAAACAGAAAATGAGACTCTGCTTTCAGGACAGAACTGAAATGTGGTGAGGCCGCGGGAATTGATTCCCTAGACACGTTTGCTTTTTGAACTTCTTTGCTGTGAACTGCACCAAAAAATTAGACAGTCGGTTGAAAAGGATAGATAGCATTTTTTAAAGATAAAAACTTTATTAAAAGCCTTATCAATAAGTTAAGGCTGTGGGCCCAGTCTCCGTTTTTTGAAAAATAGAGTTTGGAGAAAAGCGTGCTAATACTATTGCTTCAGGGGCCTGTAGGCCAAGATTGATTTCTGCAAGGAACTCAACTTTGTCTGGCCCAAGTCAAGCAAAGAGCTATCTCACATGTTTTAAGATATTTTAGGATGTTGCTCTTAGGCTGGTAAATAATAGAGATTATAGAAGATCAACTTTTAAAATATTTTTGGTGGCATCTTCCTTTTTTTGTTGTTACACCAGCTATTTAATTTTTTGTTTCCTTTTAGATATTTCTAAGCATATTAAGACGGTTTGAAGGAAAACTTGTGCATTTAGTAGCTGTTCACATGGAAACAATCTTAAATAAACAACTTGATTTTTAAGTGTTATGCTTAGGAGGAAACCTGGCGTAGCTGGAAGTTTTTAGTTTATACAGAAAACCAGGATGTTAACCACTGTATTTTTGTTGTCATGCAGTGCCTAAAAATAGACTCTTTCATTTGCGTTATAAAATAAAGTGAAGAAGTGAGAAACAGGAAGCCTGGGTGGGAGAGCATTTATTCCTCTGTCCTTAGAGTAGTTTTTCATTGTTATGATCATTTTCTTTTTATAGCATAGTTTAGAAGAGATTCTGGATCCAGAATGCCAGAGTTTGAATCCCAGCCATGTGACCCTGGGCAGGTTACTTATTCTCTCTGTATCATAGTTTTCTCATCTGCAAAATGGAGATAGTGAAGGCACCTACCTCATAGGGTTTTGTGGGAATTAGATGAATTCATATGCAAAGCACTTTGAACTGTGCCTGGCACAGATAAAGCGCTTTTTGTGTGTTGGCTATTACTGTTTTCATTCCCATTTATTTTCCATTTAATCGCTTTAATCTCATCAGAAGCTAAAGATGTCTCTACTTACTGTGTCTGTGGGTATGTATGAGTGTGTGTGTAAATTAAATGAAATTTCTCCTGTCTGAATAGGATAATACCGCTTTGGGGGTCACTTACACACCTAAGTTCTTATAACTGTCTTCGAGTTATGACTTTTCAGCATTTCCATATTTGGACACTTACAAGTCATGTCAGTCATAAGTTTTCCCTTATAAAAATCTTTGCCCTGCTGTGTTAGGGGGCGCCAAGGCCACCGCCAATTTCCTTGATTCACTAGGACTGTCATTATACAGTCATGCTCACGGCCATGATTTATTACAGTGGGACAACCCAAAACAAAGTCCATGAAGGGAAAGACGTGGGGTGAAGTCTAGAGGAAACCAGGCATGAGCTTGCAAGAGTCCTGGCCCTGTGGAGGCACTCAGGAGGTGCTCCGTTCTCCAGCAGTGAGTTACAACACATGTGTGAAATACCTTCTACCAGCAAGGTGGCTGGAGACTCAATACCCAAGGCTTTCACTAGGGGTTGGTCATGAAGGCAGCCTCTGCCTCACACGTGCCGAAATTCCAGACTCCCAGAAGGAAAGCGTGTGGTCAGCGGTCTCTCAAATGTTAGTTTGAGTGAATCAATAAACAAATAAACCTGGTAGGAATGAAGAAGCATGGACCAGAATTGAAAAACAGGCGTCTTCCTTACGGCCTCCAACGGTGCTTCTTTTAGGTTAGTTTAACCTTGCATTTCAAGACTTCTAGGCTGTGAACAGTGTTTGAAACTTTTTATTTTTAATTCAAGAAATCAGTGTTGCATGGATCCTACATGGATTGACTCCATCCTATCCTCCTGCCCCTGCTCCTCAAAGGTTGTGATAGCTTTTACCCTCCTGGGTGGCACAGAGGTCACAAAAAAATAATTTTGATGCTAACAGTGAAAAGATAACAGCAGGAGTGGTTCTTCAAGTAAAAAAGAAAACATCTGCAGGTAGAAAACCCAGCCATCAGGCTTCTGGAGCAGCATTATTCATTTAGGGGCTGGCGCAAGTACCACACAAGTGCAAGTGGCCTTCCCTCCAGGATAAAAGTCTGCCTGTGACACGTTCTGCAGTGTGAGAGTCACCATTGTCATGGACCCTTGAAGCTGCACCGGATTCCTTCCCTAGATTGTAGAAGGGGGTGGAAATTTTAATTTTTTTAAAACAGTCTGATTCTCTTCTGTAGAAAGAGGCTGGTTTCCCTGCCTTTCAGTTTAGATAATCAATTCAATAAAAATCTAGTGTTTCCCCCTTTTGTTATCAAAGGAGAAAGGCTGCTTTCTGCCACAGTAATGAAGAGGGCAGAGTTCAGGAGACTTGGCTGGAAGGAAACTGCTGTTTATTTGATAAAAGCAGATTGTACCATATCCTTTCCTCTCCCTCTTAGGCTAACATTTTAATGTTATAGAAACCAGCCAGGCTACCAGAATTACACATTTTTGTAGGTAACCCTGGAGGTACTGTCAGACTAGGAAAAGCTATCCTTTGTAGTAGATAACACAAATATTTGGTGATTTACCAAGATATAAAATAGTATCAGCAATCCTAAGAGTGACTGGAAAATCAGATTTCCCCAAACTTACTCTTTGTTCAGAGTTTAAAAGAAATCAGGCCTGGGGCTTAATTAATTTGTAGCATATGCTATACTCTGTATTCTTTTAAGTCATTTTGGTGAATAACCCCTGTATATCAGCTTACAATTTAAAGATGGTTAAATTGCTTTTTAGCTATTTTGGGATGATTAGGGTGTTTTTTTTGAGAACTTTTTTTTTTTTAAGTTTTTTAAAATATTTATTTATTTATTTAGGCTGTGCCTGGTCTTAGTTGCAGCACATGAGATCTTTAGTTGTGGCATGCATGTGGGACCTAGTTCCCTGAACAGGGATTGAACCTGGGCCCCTTGCACTGGGAGTGTGGAGTCTTACCCACTGGACCACCAGGGAAGTCCCCTGAGAACTTTTTTTAAAGAGCTGGTTTTAATAATCAAAAAATCTACAAACAATAAATGCTGGAGAGGGTGTGGAGAAAAGGGAAGCCTCTTGCACTGTTGGTGGGAATGTAAATTGATACAGCCACTATGGAGAACAGTATGGAGGTTCCTTAAAAAACTAAAAATAGAACTACCATACGACCCAGCCATCCACTACTGGGCCTATACCCTGAGAAAACCATAATTCAAAAAAAGTCATGTACCACAATGTTCATTGCAGCTCTATTTACAATAGCCAGGACATGGAAGCAACCTAAGTGTCCATCAACAGATGAATGAATAAAAACGATGTGACACATATATACAATGGAATATTACTCAGCCATAAAAAGAAACGAAATTGAGTTATTTGTAGTGAGGTGGATGGACCTAGAGTCTGTCATACAGAGTGAAGTAAATCAGAAAGAGAAAAACAAATACCGTATGCTAACACATATATACGGAACCTAAAAAAAAAATGGTTCTGATGAACCTAGGGCCAGGACAGGAATAAAGACACAGACGTAGAGAATGGACTTGAGGACACAGGGAGGGGGAAGGGTAAGCTGGGGGGAAGGGTAAGCTGGGACGAAGTGAGAGAGTAGCATGGACATATATACACTACCAAATGTAAAATAGCTAGTGGGAAGCAGCCGCATAGCACAGGGAGATCAGCTCGGTGCTCTGTG
>RJWK010027586.1:0-26345 GCA_004363435.1 Platanista minor
TTGCCGCACTGAGCGGCATGCGAGATTTTAGTTCCCTAACCAGGGATTGAACCTGCGCCCCCTGCAGTGGAAGCGCTAAGTCTTAACCACTGGACCGCTGGGGGAGTCCCTGGCATGCACATTCTTGTAGAGTCTGCCACGGGGAAACCCAGCCCAAGATACCAGTTTGCTCAACTGGGATGAGAGTCTGCCTTGACCACTTCCTACCTGTCTTGACCCCCAGCTGGCCTGGAAGCGGCTTGCAGGTGCTTTTACCTTTGTGTCTCCAGAACCAGGAGAGCCAGGTCAAAGGATGACCTGGCAAGCTGCTGTTGAATACAGGAATGACTAAACCCATCAGTGGTTTCTTGTTGCCTTTCAGAGGTCAAACCCTCCAACAAGCCCCACAAGACTCCTTCCTGCCTCTCCATCCTCAAGTCATTCCATCCTCCTCTCTGCTCTCCAAACTGCAGGCCTCTTCTCTCTTTCCCTTAAAGTTTCCATGCTCCTTCCTCCCAGATGGCCCACATGGTTCTCTCTGCCTGTCTCTGCCCCACGCTGGGCCTCTCAAGATAGGCCTATTTAACAGCTTCTCCTCCTCCCCCTAATTCACCCCTTCCCTCCCCTCCTCTCTCAAGCATCTTCTCCCCAGGGAAGACTTCCCTGACCACCCTTCTCCAGCCCCGACCAGATGGGGGTTGTACCATTCCGTTCTCCATAGCACTCTGTCCCTGCGTGCTCCCTATCACAGACTTTAGTTATGGGCTTATGGAATGATTTAAATAATATCTATTTTAGACTGGTATTTCTCAAACCTTTTTGATCATGACCAAAGGTAAGAAATACATTTTATGCTGGTATCCAGTTCACATAATACATATACAACTGAAACAGTGTTTTTTTCCTTTTCCCTCTACTATGTGGGATACAGTGATATTTTCCATTCCATCCCATCCCATTCCATTCCATTCTGTATTTCATTTCTAAAACTACTGGCAATGACTCACTCAATGGACTGCAACCTTGCCACTTAAAAGCTGGTCTGGACACTAAGCAAGAAGCTTGTAAATTTAGGGGAATAGGGGTCCAATCCACTTTTACTCATCACCGTAGCCTCAGGGCATAGCATGGGGCCTGGCACAGAGAAAGGTGCTCCATCAATATTTGTTGAATGACCTATGATAATGTATGAATCCGGATGAATAAGTGAATGAATTGCCTACCCCACCCAAGACAGGAAAGTGTGGCTTTGATCTGATTCTTCCGTTACTGAAAAAAACAGCCCACTTCCTGTGGCTTTGATCTGCAACCTTCATTCTAAACTGCCCTGCCTCAAGCCAACAGCTCCCAGCAGCTCATTTCCTGCTTTTTGGCCACCTTATCTCCCTCTCTAAATATTCCTCAGCTTTCCCTTTCCCTTTTGGTGAGAATGCATGCCTCTCCCCACTCCTGTTCCTCCTCCCCACACCTTTGGCACAGGGTGGGGCTCACCTCTTGGGTCAGGTACTTCCCCAGTTTCAGCCCACTGGGGTGCAGAACATTTCTAGGTCAGGTGTGTCCCTCAGCTGGGGCTGGGCAGTGGTCTATATCCTGCTGACAGACTTTGGGGCAGGAGGGGAATAGACATTGATGAAAGAACCATGCATATGTATAATTACAAATGGTGAAAGACGCTATGAAGGAAAAGCTGTGGTTGCTTTGAGAATATGTAATGGGGAACCTGCTTCTGGGAGATCAGGGAGGGCTTCTCCAAGAAGGAGACAATTAATCTGATGTCCAAAGACAATAGGAATTAGGCAGGCAAAGAGTGTGAAGACAGAGAGAAAGAGCTGGCAGGTGGTGGAAACTGTAAGTGCAAAGGTCCGGAGGTAGAAGTGATAGTAGTCCACTTGAAGAGCCAGAGGCAATCAGTGCAGCTGGTATACAAAGAATGGGGCTTACAATGACAAGGCTGGAGAGGTAGCCGGGGCCCAGCCCTTGCAGAATGGGTTAGATATTTTAGATCTATCCCAAGAGTAGTGGGAACGACAGTGTTTGAAGAAGCATGATGACACTGTCTTGAAAGGTCCTCTGGCTGTGGTATGACTGAAGAATGGGACTGTGGTGGTCAAGAGAGGAAGCTGGAAGACTAGTTCCGAGGTCGTGGCAGGTCCGAGAGGGTGCAAGCTTTAGGGTGGTGGTGGTGGAGATGCGGGCACGTGACCGGCCTTAACAAATGCTGTACCTAGTAGGTTTTTCAACACTTGTCAACACCCATCGTGAGTCTGCTCTGAGCAAAGTGCCCTGGGTAGCCGGAGCCTGGCTAGGCTCTGCCTTCAGGCAGCTCATTGCCTGTCTTGGAGGACAGGCTGGAGGTAGACCAGCCAGGGTGAAGCGCCAAGTGCTCAGGAGAGTCAGCTGGCACGTGTCCAAGGCGCATGCCCAGGGGGAGACCAGACACCTGCAGTGGGTGATTTCCTGCAAAGGCTGTTGGAGCTCGTTTGAGCTCCGGGCAGAAAGAAGTCAGGGCTCTGGCAGAGGCGTTCATTAAGGTCTCCTCCCAAACCTACCAGCATTTACAGGACTCTTGGCCCCGGGGATCTTCCCTGAGCCACACAGGGGCCTGTTTCCAAAGGCCCTTTTCTGGGAGTAGTGGCGCCTGAGGGTGTGCGAAGGCACAGGAGTCTCCCAGGTGCCCGGGCAGCTGAGTCCACTAGGCCAGGTCAGGGCTTCTCCTCTCTCCCTGCCGCTGAGTCACTTTCCTTGGAAGTGCAGCCCTTGGGAACCCTGCTTATTCACGGAGTCTCCACCCCCCACCCTCAGCCTCGCCCTGCCCTGGGGGAGGGAGTCATGGTGGAGCCCTGAGGTGTCTCAGTGAGCAAGCCTGACACAACCCCTGCTACACCCCAAGTAAGGCCTGGGTCTCCCCCTTGGAGTGGAGCTTCCTAAGGGCAGGACTGTTTCTTTGTCTTGAAACTGGGGCCTTGAGGAACGTTCTCTCCCAGAGTCCTGGTTGCCAAGTAACTCCCTGCCACTTGCAGGACCCCCAAGAGGCTCTGAGGAACCCTCCCGATGTGCAGTGTGGTGAGTGGCGGGGGTGGGTTTGTGGGGCCGCAGCTCTGTCTCACCATCCGTCCGTCCTCCTGGTGCCGAGGACTGTCTGTGGTTCTGGCAGGGCTCAGGTCTCAGGCTGTGGGGCGCATTTGCTGGCTTCGAGGTGCTTCTCCACTCATTTCATTCATAAAGCCCCAGGGCCCACTCTCTGCTGTGGCTGGCGTGAGGGTCTGGATTTATGGGGATGCTGGGGACACATGGAGTTCAGGCCTCTGATCTCCAGCTGGTTTTCCCACTGCCTTCCTTGCCTCTGGCTCCCTCCTTTGCCTCATGGGTTTGCTTCACAGACCTGCACGAGGAGGGGAAGAACGTCCTCCGGGAAGGTCGGAGGGAAAAGAGACTCTGCTGACCAGCACCTGGGGCTCTGGGAGCAACCCCACCACTGATCTTCAGCACTGAGGGACCAAGGTCATCCAATCCAGCCCCCTGCTTTCCTTCCAGGGTAGGATTCTCCAGTGTGAGCTGTGAACTGAACAGCCTCAAATCCCTGCTCAGGTCTCACTACCTTTGGGTGTCCCCCCAAAGTGCTCAGGTCACAGGGCAGGGTGCATGGGGGATTAGAACACCTGCTTCCCCTAGTACTCTCGGTCTTTGGATGAAGTGTCCTGGTGGGGTAGGAGATAGATAGGCCCCAGACTGAGCAGTTGCAACTGGTCTCCCGCTGACACAAGATACCAGCAGGAGCATCGGGTCCTGATTAGGTGAAAGCCCAGCGTGACACCTGTGCAGAAGGTGTCCTCAGTCTAGGGGAGTGACAAAAGGAGGAAGGAGTCACCAGCCCATAATATGCCCTGCTAACCTCCCAGAAACCTTTGTGCTGGAAGATGCACGTGGCTGAGAGATGCAAGTGCACGCCAGGAAGGACTCTGTGAGTCAGAACAAATATAGGCACAAGCAAGATGATAAGCCAGAGACAACCCAGAAAACCCATATGAGCAACTTAATCCACCCCTATTGTGAGCAGCTCACTCCAAGTTCACCCGTGTGCTCCTCCTCATGTACTTTGCTACTAATAAACACTGTCTCAGTTTCACGATCTTGATCTCTTTGCTGAATTCCTTCTTCAAAGAAGACCAGGACCAAGGTCATTCTTCCAGGCATTCCACCGCCAGAATCAGTGGAGCTAGAGGGCTTGGAAAGAGGCGGTGGAGTTTAACAGCTGTGCAGAGGAGACAAGAGAAGAGAAAAGGCACTTAACTGCCAGCAAGCATCATCCAGTGGCACCTTCTACATTTGACATGGAACCGACGTGCAGGTGAAGCAAAATCCCTCCTGGAACCCAGGGATGCTCAAGAGGCTGTGAGAAGGTCCGAGGGCACGGGGGCAGCCGATGTCTTTGAGGACCTCGGAGATATCCCACACAAACTCCCTTCTAGAAGAACTGGGGAAATAACTCTTGGTAGTAGCATCTGAATCGGGCAGGGTCGAACCACGGCGGGGAAAAGACAGAGGAGGTTCAGAAGGTTCAGATACTGAGCAGGGAGAGGTGTCCAGTGGCGGAGGCCTCGAAGAGAAGCCAGATTTTCAATAGTTCTGGGGTCGAGAGCAGCGGCACCCAGGAGCAGTGAAGGTGAGACAACAGTCCTGGCGTATCTTCATCCGCCACCTAGGAACCTCCTGAATGGAGAGGGAAATCCCGATTTAAACACACACAACAGAAAATGCTGGCAAACAAACCCTGTAAAAAGATATTCCTAAGAAAGAAGGGAGGATGCTGGACCCTTTCTTCAAATGGAAGCTTGCCAGTCAGTGTAGACAAATAAGACAAAGGTAATCCAGTTAAAGGGGGCTGGTCATGGAGGAGAGGGGTCAGTGCCCCAACTCTTCAGGGCCCTCTGTCTTCCTGTCCTCTCCGCTTCCCCCCACCGGGGTTCTATACCCTGTGATATGTTCCCACCTCCTCCTGGGCAGTGGAGGAAGACCACCCTGGGTGTGGGCTTGTGGCAGAGCAGGAAGAGGTCCCCAGCGGCCCCCTGCCCAGCGTTCAAGTCCCCACCCCACAGTGTGGTCATTGCCTGCATCCCTCCGTTCGCGGAGCCCAGGAAAGAGCCAGCTGGACTAGCTCCCTGGGTCTACCCCGAGGAGCCCATGTCCAGAGTCGCTTGGGGGCTCCAGAAAGAAAAGAGAGAGGTGTCAAAGGCCATCTGAGGCACCATTTTGGGGTGGGCGTGGGAGTGGGGTACAGGTGTTTCTACCCCTCCCCAGCAGCCGGGGTGGCTGCAGGTTGTGGAAGGAGTCAGAAGGTCTGGGTGTCAGCCTGGCGGTGAAAGTTCTTTGGGTCTCAGTTTTCTCAGTTGTAAAATCGGCAAAATTCTCTGCTACCCCAGCCTGGCGTTGCTGAAGACAGAACCTTCACGTTCTGTAACAAGATGCCCGTGACTGAATTATGCCTTCAGGCTGGCCCCCAGGAGCTCCCGGGCCCACTCTGACCCTGTGTATCTTCCTTAGCGTTGGAGGCATCCTCACAGTCCTCCCCGAACCTCCCCGGGATGAGCAGCTCCTTGTGGAATGTCCTCCCACACTGGGAAAGTGTGGGCAGTGGATCACGGCGGAGGGGAACTCCCTGTGGTCACCTCACCGACTCCCCAGATGCACAGACACAGACACTTACGTATCCTGAGGTACTGAAGAAAAATTTGCCTCACCCTGGAGATGCTTTCCACAAAGCCATGAGTCACCCGACTCCTTCACTCTGGGCACCCTGCTAATTGATATTTGTCCTTTCAGGGACCACACCTCCCCTTGCACAGAAGCCAGAAGGCGTGGGTTCAAGTCACTCCTGCCCCACGGATCAATGGCATGCCATTGGTCACGTGTTACTTGCTAAACTCAGTTTTTTCATCTCTAGAATAAGGACAATCGTGTCAACCAATATATATATATATATATATGACAGGATGGAAATTATTAGCGTACGAGTGTTCTTTCCCAGGCATTCCCTTCTCCCTGCCTGTCGGAGAAAATTCTGGCTTGGCTGACTCGGTTTCTTGGCCTCCGTTGGCCTCTAAGGAAGGGGCTGATTTGTCAGAAAGATCCTTGGGCAAATGCGGTATAGGGTTGGCAGGATAGAGAGAGGAAGAAGGAGCAGGGGCAAGACGAAGAGAGCGGGGGGCTTTGGGAGCACCTGCAGTGTATGAGGGAGAAGAGAGGATGGGAGCACAAGAAGACTGAAGGAGCATAGCTGTGATCTATGAAGCCCTTTTGTTCAGGTTCAGGCATTTCAAGGCAACAAACCGAGTTACTTTGAAATTGTTAGTTTTTGGTTGCCACCTTTGATGATAGCACAGCTTTGAGCCCGCACCCCTGGGGTATGACCACGTACATGATACGTATGTCAAGTGCTTGGTACACAGTAGGTGCCATGACTGGGGCTTTATCTACTCAACTTTGGATGATGCTTGTGTGCACCTGCGCAGTCCCCCACTCTGGACTGGGTATTCCCTAGTGTGGGTGTGACCGCATCAGCTGGGGAACAACTCGAGAGCTGGGACTATACTGTACCTCCCTACCCCACCCCTCGTTAGGCTAGGGGTTCCTGGAGGACAGGGATTTTTCATTCTTCATGACACCAGTGACCGCCCCCAATATGGGTAGTCTGTGTGAGGCCCCAGAACAGGGTCCCGCTTACAGATAGCGTCATAAGAGATATGACACAAAACAGAGGTTTTGCTTGATTCATGGCCTGACCCTGCCTGTGTCGGATGTGAAGGCAGAGGGAGGAAGAGGGGAGAGGCCAGAGCCCCAAAGGTTTTCCTCTGTCACGTGCTTCCCAAGAAAGCAGAGGAGAATAACAGAGAAAGCATCCTGCCGCAGCCCAGCCCCAGAGCTGGACATGTCATTCTGGAGGATGAAAAATCCTATGCCCCACCCAGTGGGTTCCCATAAATCCAGGTGAGCTCTGTCTGGTCCCCCTGACTCTGTCTCATGGGGTGGGGGAAAGGATGAGCCAAACCAAAGTTCTGTCTCCCGGAGTTGAGCGTGTTGTGTTTGGCACATGGGCAGGACTGGGGGCGGAGGTCATGATGACAACAGCTCAGGAACTCCTACAGGAAAGGAACAAAGTGTCTGCGTCGTGGACAAGTTAGAATCTGTCTTTCTGGGTCATGGCTTGGTTTTTGTATCTCAGCCTGGCAGTTGTTTCAGGCTGTCCCTAATTCAGGTTAGTTTGCTGCAATTCAATTAGATTACAACAATTATTGAGGGCCTACTATGTGTCAGCTACCACAGTGGGTGCGGGGCGGGGGGGGAAACTTAGGAACAAGATCAGGATGCTGTCTCTGGGGAATCCTTCTCCAGCCGAGGGACAGATGTGCACACAGCTCTCTCTGTAGCAGAGAGATTAGAACCACAACGGAGGTGTGAACAAGTGCTAGGATTGGGTGGGGGCACAGAAGAAAGAACTGTGAACCTTCTGGAGGGTGGGAGAAGACTTTGTAAATGTGGGAATGTGTGATCTGAACATTAAAGACTGAGCAGGCGCTCAAAGAGGTAGAGAAGGAGGGAGGTGGAAATAGTGCAGAACAAAGTGGAGTGTGGTGAGAAGCTCAGTATGAAGTGGGGAGAAAGAAGAGTCATCAGCATTTCCTGAGCACCTACTAATCACCAGGTTCTGTGCCAGGTACTCTGCATGTGTACTGTCTCATTCAATTCTCCCAGTAATGTAAGGAGATAGGTACCGATGAGTGAAGTAACATTTGGAGAGAACAGATGTTTGAGCCAGGATCTGAATCAGGTTTATTTGACTCCCAATGCCATGCTCTTTTTACTAGGTCACTGGTTTCTTGAGTATATTCTATGAAATGTTTAAGATTCTGAGGAGATGCTTTAGGGACATGTCTGATTTTAGTTTCATGTTTAAAATATATTTTAATCAACACACTCAAATGTGTTATGTAATAAAAAAAAGTTTTCCTTGCATCTCTGTGCATATTTTTGAATTTCTTGTAAATGTGTCGTCTCTTAGAAAGACTTCTCACTCTGCTCAGTAAACTTGTAAAAATGTAAAAATGTAAAATTGTAAGAGAGAGCCCAGTCCCATGCCCACCCCCCACCACCCCCCATTACAAGGCAGGTGGGACTTCCAGTTTGTGATGGCCAACCAAATGCACATGGGTTTATCTCCTCCTCCTCAGAAATGTCTCCGAAATAAATAATAAACATATAAGTCCTTCTAAAGAAAAGAGTTGGGGGGAGGGCTTTTGTGGACAAGAGATGTCTCAACAAATTTCTGGACAAGTGGTTTGATGGAAGAGTCGTGACTGAGGAAGGAAGGATGGAGATGCTTCAGGCTGGATGCACATGGCAGGATCTGCAGCCAAGATGGGAGCTGACCCATCCATGGAAGCCTGAAGAAGTTTGAGATGTGGATGTGCTGAGTGCAATGGAGGGTGGGAAGTGGGTATGTGGCTGAAAATGAGGATCTAATTGAAAGTCTATAAGTGGGACAAAAAATTTCTCTGCCTCTCGTACGCAGAACACTCAGCCAGGTATGTAGAGTGCTCAGCTCTGCCACTCCCTTCCCCATATTCCTCCTCCCCACTAAAAGAGAGGGTCTTCTTCAAAGAAATGAAACTGTCTGAGGAAGACTAGGAGAGCTGGTTTTAAGGTGGTATCCTAGAGTGAAGCACATTGTAGGTTGACATTTAGAAGTCCCCAAACACAAAGACCAGCTCACTCTGAAACAAAGCCTGCCATTCAGTTTCTCTTATCTGTGTACACAAAGCTTTCAGGAAACTTTTCTACTGCTCCATTCTTAACTATGAATGCGCAACCGTAAGCCAGAAGCTATTTGAGGAAACCTGAAATATGAAGTAGAAAGAACTAAGATAAACAAACTGAAAAAGAGACCTCCAAGAAAACAGAAACAATTTATAGGTAGAAGAGAACTTAAAAAGAGAATTCAAGAAGACACTATATCTATGAAGCATGAGTAGTGCTATAAAAAAGGAACAATTAGAGAACAAAAAAAGTCCCTGGACATAAAAAATATAACTAAAATTCAGTGGAAAGATGGAAAGTTAAGGTCAAGTTAATCTGTCAGAAAATAAAGCAGAAAGGGAAAGAAACAGAATTTCATTAGAGAAAAGATAAGACACAAATAAGTGCTGGAGGTCTAGCATTGATTAATAGGTATTTTAGGTAGAAGAGAGAAAGCAGGAGAGAATAGTCAAATAAATAATGGAACAGAATTTCCCAGACCAAAAAAACTCGAGTCTTCAGATTAATAGATCTCCTCTAGTCCCCAGCATAAAGAACAAACAAGATTTTGAAATTTCAGAATACCTAGGAACATGAGAAGATGTTCACTAAAAGTTCCCAGAGAGAGAAAAAAGTCACCTACAAAGGAATGAAAACCAGAAAGGCACCAGATTTCTCAACAGCAGTGCTGGATGCCAAAAGACAATGGAACAATATCTTCAAAATTCTGAGGGAAAATGACTTTCAGTTTAGAATTCAATACCCAGCTAAACTGTCCATTAGGTACCAGGGCAGATCAAAGACATTTGTAGACACAGAAGGACTAAGAGAGTTTACTTCCCACGTACTTTTTCTTAGGAAGTCCTTTGAGGATGCGCTTCAATAAAGCAAGAGAGAAACCAAGAGAGGGAGGAAACATGGGATTCTTGTCAGCTTGCGAGTTAGCTCGCTATGTAGGTTTTTTTTTTTTCCGGTGCGTGGGCCTCTCACTGTTGTGGCCTCTCCCATTGCGGAGCAGAGGCTTTGGACGCGCAGGCTCAGCGGCCATGGCTCACGGGCCCAGCCGCTCCGCGGCACGTGGGATCTTCCCGGACCGGGGCACGAACCCGCGTCCCCTGCATCGGCAGGAGGACTCTCAACTACTGTACCACCGGGGAAGCCCGGTATGTAGTTTTAATTAATTAGTTAATTAATTTGTTTATTTAGTGTGTGTTTTCTCTTTGTTAGGTATCAGGGTTATGCCAGCTCTGTAAAATGAACTAAATTTTCTATCCTTTTGTGCTCTGAAAGCATCTGCACATGAATGTTTGCCAAAAAATAAAAATGAAATAAACACACACACACACACACACACACACACACACATACACACAAGCCCAACCCATTTAGATCTTTTTAAAAAAGCAATTCTTTGACAATATTTTCTATGTTTTCTTTCAGCATTGTTTTGTGACCTTTCTGGCAGGTCATTCTGCTATCTAATATTCATTCTTATTCTTCCTTTATTTGAAAGAATGCAATTTTGCCAACTTAGAAATTAAATCAAAGGCCCTTGCAGAGAAGTGGGGCAAGTGACACAGTTCTAGCCAATGACATGAAAACACACATGTTCTGAATGGAGTTTCCAGAAAAGCTATTATTTTCCCGATAAAAGGGACAGACTTAGCTGTCCCTTTGCCCTGAACCCTTCCTCCCATCTGGGATGTAGATAGAATGACTGGAGATGGAGAAGAAATCCTGTGAGCGCGAGGGCAAAGGTCACCTGGTAAAGATGGTGCGACAGAAAGACAGAAGGAGCCCTGGTCCTGGAGCTTCACACGGATCCAGGACTGCCTGCCTCTGCATTTCCTGTTGATAAAGAAAAACAGATCCCTTATTAGTTTAAGTTACCAATTGTTTAATTTCCTGTTTTGTTTGCTTTTTTTTTTTTTTTCAGCAATTCCCCTTCAGTTGACACAACATTTAACCTTAAGGGTGCTTCCTAGAACACAGAGGTTTTTAGATTCTGTCCAAAGGTATTGAGTGAATTGAAGGCTGTCATTAAGGGGGACAATTTTCTCCTCTCTGCGTGCTCCTATCAGCTCCTATAAAAGAGGAACTGACATTCTCTTGGAAGTTCTGGGATGAGACTTTTTTGACTTTCTTGGCGTCCACTTCCTGTTCCTCCCTGGGAGGGGAGTAGTGAACTCTTGGGTTGGCAGCGTTGGGAAAAGGTATCAAGTGTGCCTTGCTCAGCCCATTCCTGGCTCTCTGTCTAGAACTGATCGAACTACAAGCAGTGTGTGTTCTCTGCTCCTACCTCCTCCAGGCAATGAACACCAGGGCAGGCCCAGCCCCTTCTCAGGAAGACTTCAATGGTCCAGCTGCTCTGCTGTGAGTGGGTGGGTAAGGTCAAATCAGGAGAGAACAAAACGAAGCCCATTTGGGCCTTGGGTCTAAGCCACATCCTCCAACCCATCTGGACCTGCAATAAAGCTGACATTTTTTTTTTTTTTTTTTTTTTTTTGCGGTACGCGGGCCTCTCACTGCTGTGGCCTCTCCCGCTGCGGAGCGCGGGCTCCGGATGCGCAGGCTCAGCGGCCACGGCTCACGGGCCCAGCCGCTCCGCGGCATGTGGGATCTTCCCGGACCGGGGCACGAACCCGTGTCCCCTGCATCGGCAGGCGGACTCTCAACCACTGCGCCACCAGGGAAGCCCTAAAGCTGACATTTTTTATCTCTACTTGTCTCCTGTAACTATTTCGTAATTGGATCAGAACTTGGGAAAGTGAGGGGTGTGATTAACTAGCACCCACAAACCCCAACATCTGTTGAATACTTAGCCCCAGTGGGAAAAGGCACAGTTGGATGAAAAGAATGGTTTACAATTTTGATTATTATTAGACAGTACTTCTCTGTGCTGAATTGGCTATATGTCTTTTCATCTCACTATAAAATGTGTATCACGTTATTATTGTTTTTTTAAGGCGAGAGTCTGGATTGGGAACGATAAGGCTCTTCTGGGGTTGGCTACTGCTAACTTGCTCTGTGGCTTGACTTTTCTGGGTTTCAATTTTATCAGTTATAAAATAAGTGGATTAGACTAGACAATGGTAGGAGCCAACCCAAGGCTTGACATTCTTTCATTCATTCAACACACTTTTACTGAGTAGCTAATATGTGTTGAATGCTGTGCTGGAGGCTGCTTATACACTGTTGGACAAAACCAACATGGCCCCACTATCTCGAAGTTCAGGATCTAGCAGGAGAGACAGACATCAAATAAACACATGTGTAAATGTATAATTACAAGTTCAATAAAATTTTAATAAGTGAGCGACTGGATTGTTCCTACTAATTTGCACTTACCCACACAACTTTAAATCAGGGAAAGCCTGGCTGGCTGGTCCAACAGCCTTTGGCACATGGTGGTCTCACTACTTACACAGCTGTATCAGGGCCACTGTGCTTAGGAAGACATACAAAGAAGCTTCCAAAGGGCTGGCCTTCAGGATTAAAAAAAAGGTTAAACATTTTAAAAAAGTTACAAATTAATAACATGCTTTTTACAAAACTTCAAGCAATACAGAAAAAATAAATTTAAAAATATTTCCTTTTCTCCTTCCAAGGTCAGTTGGAAATAGAAACAATGGGCATCCTTCCAGGGAGCTGCATACTTAATTGTAGGCTCTAGGAGGGCAGGGATGGGACCTGCCTTAGTCCCTAGCAGGGATACCTACTATATCCCTGGTGAGAGCTTAGTAAATATTTGTTGACTGAATAAATGAAAAGTAAAAATCACTCAAAAAGGTTCATATATAAATTCTGTTTTTAAGATCAAAAAAGGGAGGGAATTGCCTGGCAGTCCAGTGGTTAGGACTCTGTGCTTCCACTGCAGAGGGCATGGGTTTGATCCCTGGTCAAGGAACTAAGATCCCACAAGCCATGCAGCGTGGCCAAAAAAAAAAAAAAAAGATCAAAAAGGGGATCATGATATGTATGTTTTTTTTCTTGCACCTTGCTTTTTTTTTTTTAAATCAAAGATCCATAATGGACATTCTTCCATAATTTATTCCTAATTCATCCATTTCCCCAGCTGTGGGTTGAATTGTGTCCCCCAAAAAGATATGTAGAAACACTGATTCCTGGTAACCATGGACGTGACCTTGTTTGGAAATAGGATCTTTGCAGCTGATGAGTTCAGATGAGATCATACTTCATTAGGGCAGGTCCTCATCCAGCAAGACTGGTGTTCTTACAAGAAGATGAGAGACAGAGACACAGGGAGAATGCCACATGATGAAAGAGGCAAAGACTGGTGTGTGATGCAGCCACAAGCCAAGGAAAAGCAAGGACTGATGGCCACCACTGGAAGCAAGGAAGAGGCAAGGAAGGATTCTACCCAGAGTCTCAGAGGAAGCCTGGCCTTGCTGACACCCTGACTTTGGATTTCTAGCTTCCAGAATTGTGAGACAATGAATTTCTGTTATTTTAAACCACCCAGTTGGTGGTATTTGTTACAGCAGCCCTACGAAACCAGTACACTCCTCTTGAAGGATATTCAGTAGCAGTGATTGACTGCTGCCATTTTCTGAGCCGTATGGTTGGGGTCTGGCCTGTTTAGAGCCCTACGATTTGTTCTTTTCTCCAGAAATCCCTTGGAACAGTCACGGACCCCAGCCTTGGTGCCTTAGACTCAATTCATACCTTGGCAGCGTTGCCAGATGAAACACAAGATGCCCGTGTCCTATTCGGGACATACCTATTCTAACAAATTATTTGTTGCTTATCTGAAATTCAAATTTAATAGGCATTTACACATTTATTTGCTAAATCTGGCAACTTTAAATCTCGGGCTCCCAGTTGTAATCCCAAAGAGTGCGTCTGTGGGCAGCCCACACTGTACCCAAAGGAGTTCAAAGATCCTGGTTTTCTGCAGGAACTCTGGAAGATCTCTCCTGCTCCTGGATCCTGCCTCTTCCCCAGCGCCCTGATGTTCCTAGCGGAACCTAGATGTCCTGCAGTGCCTGCCTCTCCCAGAACCAGGCTGAGCCCCTCTCCTGTCCATATCAGAAGCAATGTACGCATTCACTCCACGCCCCCTCTACGTTAGCAGTTCAAGTTCGCCTCCTTCTAATCTGCCTCTCCTTTCACTACTCACCCCCACTGAGCTCCAACAAGACAGATGTGTACCTGGCCCTAAGGAACAAACCCGGTCCAGGTGTGCCGAGTGAGACTGGAGGAGGAGGAGCCCAGCGAGAGCCTGTGACAGGGGTGGGCAGGGTCTCCCAAAGTGCGCTATTTAAAAAATTGCCCGGGGCTTGTAAATACTATCCCTGGTCTGAATCAGAAATCTCCAGGGAGGGGAAGTGGCCTAGTCTGGAGACTCAGGCGAGGCCTCTGAGAGGAGGTATGTCCAGCTGAGGCTGAAGGCTCAGTAGGAGTTAGGCAGGTGAGGTTTGGGGGCAGGATGGGGAGCCTGGAGAGCAAAGAGCACAAGCAAAGGCAGTGAGGAGGGAGAGAGTCTGGCCCGAGACCAGAGAAGAGGCCGGTGTGCTTGGAGTGTTGAGAGCTGGGAAAAAAGAGGGGAGTTGAGCCTGGAGAGAGTAGATGAGGCCACTTCTGGCCAAGCCTTGTTGGGCTGGTTAAGAAAAAAAGCAACGAGAATGAAAAAAAAAAAAAAAAAGTAGTGAGAATGAAAAATAAAAGCACTGAGAATGCGCTCAGGGCAGGGACCATCTGAGCCTTTTTCGAAGGTGGAGCCCTGGGTTGCTGCCCTCCTCTGACTCCTCTGGCTTCTGGAAGTGCCTAGTTGCCCCTGTCCTCCCACAGCTGCCCCCCTCCCTCCAAGGTCACTCTGTGGGGGTGGGGGTGGGGCGTTTTCTGCTAAGTCTGATGCTGTGGATATTCCTTCCATGGAGGCAGGGGACAGGGGGACTGTGGCTGGCGAGAAATGGGAGTTCACAGAGAGATTTAGAAAATCTCCGTATTAGACAAGTAATGTTTGAAAATACTGTTTTTGTTATTGAGAAAATGCTATAAATGCTGAAGTATGTGGTAGGCATACCACATGTCCTGTATGGTCCCCTTCTTCTGAGGGTAGGCTGGACCCAGGGACTTGTTATTAATGAATAGAATACGGCAAAAGTGAGAGGATGACAGTCTTGAGATTGGGCCACTGAAGACTGTGCCTTCCATCTTGCTCACACTCACTCTCCATGACTCTCTCCTTTGCTCTGATGAAGCTGGCTGCCACGATGGTGCTGCTCAATGGAGAGGCCCGTGTGCCAAGGAACTGAGGGCGGCTTCCTGCCAACAGGCTGCAAGGAAATCGAGGCCTTCAGTCCAGCAACCCAGCAAGAACTGGATCCTGCCAACAGCCACGTGGATGAGTTTGGAAGTGGACCTCTCCCCAGTGGAGCCTTCAGATGACTACAACCCCGGACAACACCTCGACTGTCACCTGTGAGGGACCCTGAAATAGAGGACTCAGCTAAGCCGCACCTGGATTCCTGACCTTCAGCACTTAAGCTTTAGGATAGTTTGCAGCAATAGGTAACGAATACTTAGTTTAATTTGGAAAAGGCCAGCCATACCTGTCAACATCCTAGCACGTATATTCACATAGTTTGAAATCATGGTGGGCACTCTAATTTTGAAGTTCTCTTTTTCCCTTATCAACGTGGGAGAGATATCATCCTTCAGAGTCCATGGACTGTGTATGTGTCCATCAGGGTCCAGTCAGAAAACAAAAACCACATCAGTTATCTTGACAGAATTTAATATGAAGAATTGCATCACAGTACAGTGTAAAAGGTGAAAGTCACCAAAAACCAATCATGAAAATTGCTCTCAGAAAATCCTGTAGATTGTCAGGAGCTGGGGCCTTGGAAACTCCAAAGCCAAGGATTGTTTAATTTGATGTTGGTGTTGTATTTCAGCTTCTCTTCCATTTCTTTGGGGGGCAGTGGAGGCTAAGAATCTATTTTGAACAGGAACAGAGATTTCTTCCTCTCCCTCCCTCTCCGATAAGCATGATTTGTTGAATTAGCTAGTTCAGGGGTAGCACGATGGTGACGCATTGTATAGTAAAAGCCTTTTCCCTGTTCCCGTCACAGCCATACAGTTGTGGTTTTCCTGGCCTGATTGCCCATTGTGTGGACGTCCCAGTTTACTAAACCACTTCCCCAGTCTGGTTCCCGGTTTTTGACCTTTAAAGAAAGACTCCAGTGCATGTATTTATTCAGATAACACTTGGCTTCCATTTGAATTATTTCCTTGGAATAAATTCCCAGGTATGAGATGATTGGATCCAAAGGGGAGGAACGGCTTTATGAGTGTTGCTAGGAATTGCTTTATTGCTTTCAAAGGAGCTATGCCAACTCAACATCGACAGTTTAGAGCGTATGAGGGGGTAGCTTCAGGGCAACAAGTTACTCATGCCTATGAAATCAGCTTCCAGGCCCTTTGAAAACTACCAGAAAGCGCTCAGAGAGAGGAGTCCAGTGAGGAATACTGGGTTAGAAGTAGGAAGTCTGAGGTCCTTCCAGCACCAAGGGAGCAGAGTGAGCAGTTATCAAAGTCCGTGATGGCCAACAGGTCCTGAGTTCGAATTCTGACTCTGTTACTTAATCTTTCTGAGTCATTTGTTTTCATCCTCTATAAAACAGGAACTATAGTCATATTGCACCTTGTGGGGTGAGACGCAGATGAAATGAGTTGTTACACGTTAAGTGATTACAGCACATGGGACAGCGCAAACACTGATCAGGCAAACCTTGAATAAGTATTAAGAGCAACCATGATCAGCGTTTCTATTATTTAGTGACTGAGCCTCTGTTTCCGTCTCTCTGTCCTGTTACTCCAGTGGTTGACCATCTCTTCTGGGCTCCTGCACGAGACCCCAGCCAGGCTCCTCAGTTTTTCCTGTGGATCTTCTCTTTTCTCTGAGGCCAAGGAAGTAGTACACGGAGTCGATGGTCTCTGGATGCCCCCTTGTGGACAGCTGGCTTTCTTTTGCTAACCCCCAGCTAAAAAGGAAAACTGGCCCTACACTTGCGAAGGACCAGGTGCGTGTGTGTGTGTGTGCGCGCGCGCACGCGCGCGCGGGGTTGGGGTCGGGGAGGCCTCTGTCTCTGTAGATAAAATAGGAAATGGCATGTCATGGCATCCCCTTTGCTGGCTAGGAAGGGGATGGGTCTGTGAGTCTCTATACACTTAACTCGCATACACAGGTTGGAGCTGCACGTGCTGGTTTGTGTGTGGGTACGTGCACGTGTGTGCGTATACTTGATGCTACTCTTCTTGTCATAGGGGTCTTATGGGGTTCCACTGAGACTATATGGCTCGATAAATGAAAGCACTGTGAGGGTGTGAGGCCATTATTGTGTATAATCATGTGGTTTACCCATGCACTCATTCGGACATTGAGTTCCACAGATATTTATGTGTGCCACGTCTCCTGAGGTCGGGGAAGGCACCAGCGACAAAGGCAGAATCGTTTCTGCCCTCTCCCAGTCTAGTGGGTGAGTAAACCACTGAGGTGCAGGGGAGCTGTACAGATGCCAAGGAATGCTGCCTGGAGGAGGTGACCCCTGAGCTGAGTCATGTAACAGTGGGTGCTCTGGCTCTTCCCTGCTTTGGGGCAGAGGGGTTGGTGCAAAGAGCACTGGTGGGGGCTTTAGAAGTGCAGGTTTTAACCCCAACTCACTGAGCAAGTTTGTTTCTTTGGGCCCCTTTCCTCCTGGGTGAAGCCAGCTAGTTGGCCAGGACACCTATAGTTCCTATGGACTATGATGTTTTCTGATCTTTTATTCCCTCAGTCTGAGGAATTCTCTTTCCTGCCACTCTTCTGTCATACTTCACCCCCTTCCCTGAAGAAGTGAAAACCAGACTGAGCGATGGAAAGCGGAGGAACATTGATACACGCAGGACATGTGCGTGCACGCACTGCATGCATGCGCTTCTCCACCCTCACGGCCATCCTGCTGGAAGCCCCCAACCCCACGCTGCCGCTGCCTCTCCGGTCAGAAAGGACCCGACAAGGCGGAGGCGTGGGGTGGAGGACGGAGGTGAGGGCTCAACAGACCTCGCTCTTTCTTCACTGGGCTACTTGGGTAGGTCCCTTAGCTTCCCAGAGTCTGTTTCCAGATCAGCAAAATACCCACCTGGCAGGGCTTCTGGGATGATCCGAGTGATATCTGTGACATGCCCTCCACTCTCTGTAGGACCTAGCAGTTTCAGAAGATGGGAGCTAAAAAGCAATCACATTAAAAAATATCTGGTGTGGGTCAGACCCTTGTCTCTGCAGGGGGGAAAGGTGTGACCATAACACCACTTGGACCTTCCCAGTGACAGTAATCGAGGGCAGGATATCAGATGTGTACCAAACTCACCATCGGTGGCTCTGCACTCTGGTTCCAGTGACAATGCAGCTTATTGACTGGAGAACTTTGGCCAAGTTCCTTAACCTTTCTAAGCCTCAGTTTTCTCATCTATAAAATGGGGACTTAACAGTAGCTCCCTCCTAGAAGTGCTGTGAGTATTAACTGAGATAATGGATGTAAAAGCACTTAATATTTTTCCTGGCATATTGTAAGTGCTCAGTAAATTGGCAGCTACTTGTATTGGTCAGGATACGCTAACCGTGTAACAAATAGCCCAGAATGTATAATGGGTTAGAGATGATAGAAATTTGTTTCTTGTTCTTGTAATGGTCTTAGGAAATGCCAGATTGGCAGTGGTGCTCATCCAGAGACCAGGTTGCTGACAGCTTTGCCTTTTTTTTTTCTTTTTTTTTGCGGTACGTGGGCCTCTCACTGTTGTGGCCTCTCGAGCACAGGCTCCGGACGCGCAGGCCCAGCGGCCGTGGCTCACGGGCCTAGCCTCTCTGCGGCATGTGGGATCTTCCCAGACCGGGTCACGAACCCGTGTCCCCTGCATCGGCAGGCGGACTCTCAACCACTGAGCCACCAGGGAAGCCCCTCTTTGCCCTTTGTAATATGTGGCTTCCAGGATCGTTTTGGCCATTGGCATCCAAGCAGTGGATGGGGAAGAGAGGGTGGAGAGGGCGCACCAGCTTCTTAAGTGCCTCTTCTGCTCACATTCTATTGGTGAGAACTCATCGCATGGCCCCATCTTAGCGCCATGGGGGCTGGGAAAGAAATTCCCCCAGTGGGGAGCCACGTCCCAGGGTCAACTCTATACTATGGAAGGGGAAGAGGACTTGGTAAACAAAGACTTCTATTACTTTTATTGTAATAATACTATTGCTCTCCAGGGCAGAGTATAGTAAGCTCTGGCTGGGAGGTGAAAACATGGTGGGAGCCTAGGAAAGGGAGGGATGTATTCTGACCGGGGGGTCGGGCAGTGCCTTCGAAGAGAGGCAGGACTTGTACAGGGTGGGATGGAGAGAGCAGGACAGGAAGGTCATTGTGGGCAGAGGGAATCACAGGAACAGAGTCAAGAAGTGGGGAAGCTCAGGGAGGAGGAGAGTCGGCGGCGGGGAGGGGTGGAGAGGCGTTGGCACCCACTCGGAAGGCCTGGGATGGCAAGATAAGGGGCAGAAATTCAGAGTCATGCGTGGTCTTTCTGCAGTGGAGTCCAGGGGAGTGGTGCTCACGGTGATAAAGGAGTGAGAGATGGGGGAGGAGAGAGAAAAGGGGTGGACGACAAAGGTCTGGGGCTCACAGAGGAGAGGCTGGAAGGAGCAGAGGAGAATGGGAGAAGGGGTCCCCCAGGGCCTCCGATTGTCATCAGGCAGCCTCCTTTCCTGCAGTTCTGCCCACTTGGAGCCCAGCCTTCCACACCCTCCCTGCAGGGGGAGGTTGGGTCTCCCCCTTTCTCCTTTCTTCTCCTTCCAGGAAGGAAGAGCCTCCAGATGCCGTGGGTGGGACAGTCCTTGGCTTTGCTCATTGTTCCCAGATTTCTCCTGATTCCTGGTGACAGAGCTGGTACCTCTGAGCAGCTCGGGAGAGGGGTAGAGCCTTGCTTAAGGAAACCCCCCACCCCAGGAAATCCGAGTCTCTTTTGGGCCACCCCAGCGCTCTAGGTGCAAGACCTGCCTCAGAGAGGTGCTCTGGTGATTCCGTGCCACCAGGCCTGCTAGGCACCTGCCCCAAGCTGGCGCCATGAGAGATACACGGAGGAACAAGACAGGACTGCGCTCAGGAGCTCATAGTTGACTGGGGGAATGAGATGTTCTTTGGAGAACTATAAACACTGTGAAGGGGACAAGTTCAAATGAAAAGGGGACTTGGAGGAAGCGGCATCTGTCATGGGTCACAAAGGGGACTTGGGATTCTAACAGGTGACAATGGTTGGGAGGGGGCTTCAGGGGCACGTGCAAAGGTGGAGGGAGAGGGAAACACAGGTCTCATCGGGGGAACACAGAACTGTTCAGTTTAGTTGAAACAAGAGGAGTGGTAGGAAGCCACGGGGGCACTGAGACTGGGTAGATAATGGGTGTGTGGGGGGTCAATGGATGGACGAGGGGTATGGGAAGTGTGTGTCATTGAGCAGGCGATGGGCAGCCTTGAGAGGTTTTGGAGCAGAGGAAGTATAATAAGGTAGCTGGCAGCCTGCTTTTTATGTGGGACACAACCCCTCAGCTGCCCTCTCCCTGCGATGAGATCTTCCAGCCTTCAGGGTGACACTGACCACAGTCAAGGGTCCGGAGGACTTGGGAGCATGGAGACTCTGCTTCTGATCTCTGGAATCAAGTCAGGCTCACTTTTAAAGGACTGTGGTCAGAGGGAGGGGGGAGCAGAGAGGCCTGGGCTTGCCCCTTAGCTTCAGTAAACGCCCCACAACCCCGCTGCGGGACTTTGAGTGCGTGGGTAAACCTCTCTGGGCCTCAGTTTCCTCGAAGTGATGTGGAATAACAGCACCTACCACTCATGGTAAACTGTGATAACCACACATTCAGTAAATATTAGTTTCTTCAATATTGGGATTGGCACAGGTCAGGGGAAGGGGAGAGGATCAGCTATTCGGTGGTGCTGACAGCTCAGTCTGGAGAGGCCACCCCTGTTCCTTCTCGTCCTGTGCCCACCCTGGCTGGGGGGAGCCCTGGCCCCTTCCCAGGCCCAGCTGGCTCCTTCACCTGCCCCGGGGTCTGTGCTCTGCTGGCCAGTGTCACATCAGGCCCTGGGGAGCGCCAGAGGCACGTGGGCCCCGGGGAGTGACCATCCTAGAGGGAGTGACAGGCCGAGAATGAGAATGCAGGGGGCTCAGGCATCCTTGGGCCCCAGGCCAATGCTGGCATAGCCACTGGGTCCAGAAAAGGGCCAGGCATCCAGGTCACCAGACCATACTACACAGTCTGCCTTGCCCTCTCCCTTTCCCTTTGTTAACTTTCTCCAGGAGGAGAGACGGTAGGAGGGAGCCTTCAGGATGAAGGCTCATTTTGCCAGTGTTCATCCAGAGTCCACGAGGAGGGAGGCGTTAGAGCCCCCACCTCCTTCCTCTGGTCTCAGGGGAGGAGCAGACAGACTCATGGCCTCACCTCTCTGGACCTGGCAGCTGGTGGGAGAGATGGACAGATCTTGGTTCTAATTCTGGCTCAGCCGCTTATTAGCTGGGTGACCTTGGGAACATTATTAACCTCTTCCCGTCTCAGTATCATTGACTGTAAAATGGGAATAATCACAGTACCAACTCACAGTGTTGTGAGTTGACCTAATGAACGGAATGACCTAATGGTTACACAGTTAGCATATGACTGACACATATTGAGCCCCTTAAATATAATTTTCCTCCTCCCTGCCTCCTTTCCTTCATGGGGAATACGATGGCCACCTTAAAAGCAGAGCTCTGGGGCTTCCCTGGTGGCGCAGTGGCTGAGAGTCCGCCTGCCGATGCAGGGGACACGGGTTCGTGCCCCGGTCCGGGAAGATCCCACGTGCAGCAGAGCGGCTGGGCCCGTGAGCCATGGGCGATGAGCCTGCGCGTCCGGAGCCTGTGCTCCGCAACGGGAGAGGCCACAGCAGTGAGAGGCCCGCGTACCGCAAAAAAAAAAAAAAAAAAAGCTGAGCTCTGAGACAGGTGACCCATAGGTAGATGGAGGCAACCCCCCTTTCCACAGAACCCTCAGAATCCCAGGCCAGGAGACTGGAGAAAACAGGAAACTGGTCATTTCACCCACAGGTGCAGACCTCTGGGGTGACCGAGTGGGGCTGAGACAAGCCAAGGGGCCAGCTGGAGTAGGGTGGGAGGGGTGGAAACGAGCTGGACCTGTGTTTTCTCCTTCCTGAGGCCAGCTTCCTCTATCCAAACTTGACAGTCCAGATGTCCCATCCCACTCTCTGCCAGCCAATTGAAAAAGAGCCAGAAGTTAATTTGCACTAGGATGTTATAGCAATAAATGAATCAATGATATTCACACCCTAGGGGTGTTGAGAGCTGTTAATGGCTTTCCGGTTCAGCCAGACTGCCTTCTTACCAACACAGCTCTCCTCCCTGAAGCCGGCTAGGGCTCAGCTGGAGTGCTTATTGCCTGCCGGGAGCGGAGGCCCAAGTCTGGGCTCTAATCTGGGGTCTGGAATAGGGCTAACCAAGGGACACAAGCCAAGGGGCAGGGGCAGGCAGAACTGGAACCTTTGTGAACATCAGCTGCTAGAGAGTGGGTGAGCCAGAAGGCCTTAAAAGTTTAGGTCAGACCAGATGAGACCTTGCATGTGGCCCACTGCCCACCACTGCCCTTTGATTTAAGAGGGGCAAAGTCTAGAAGGTGGAAGGAGGTGGGGTGAGAGGCAGGAGAGGGGCTTCAGCTTCTCCATGCCCAGGAGGGGGCTATTGCATCCTGCCCATCTTCCACACGGGCGGCTAGGACCCTCTGAGGTTATAACCATGCCAACCTCATCTGACCGTCTTGGCTGGGAGAGGAAAGCAGTGGTGCCTCAAGTGGGCTGGCTGCAGCTTCTCTTGGCCACGGCTCTGCAGCTTTGGGCAGAATGTAGCTCCTAGGAGGCCTAGGCCTGAGCTGAGGAATCAGCTAGGGATCTTGTCAAAAGGCAGATCCTGAGTCGGAAGGTCTGGGGCCTGAGCATCTGCATGTCTTATAAGCTCCCGGCTGCTGCTGGCGCTGCTGGATCAGGACCAGCAGCTTGAGTAGTGAGGGTGGGTAACTGGGAGTGGGGGCTCAGGACTCTCCAGGCCTTAGGCATGTCCCTAAAGAGCTGGCCTGTGACCTCTGGTGTCCCTTCTGCTCTGATGCTGTGCATCTCTAACACCACGTGTTGGTGGGTGGCCAGTGCTGAGTTCATCCCCTCAGCTGCTCCTCTGGGTGCTGTGTCCCAGGCCCAGAGGAAGGTGGCTGCCTTTGTGGGTGATTGATAATAAGACAGCTACCCATCCGCGAGAACTTGCTGTGAGGAGACCTCAACCCTTACAGATGGCAGAATCTGGCCCCAAGATTTTTTTGAGGCCTGTGGGACCCCGGGGTTTAGAGAAAGTGCAGGAATGAGAGACATTTGTTTATTTAGCAAACATTTCCACCCAGGACCTCTCTGGTCCTTTGGGGAGGGGGGTTGAAGCTCTTATGAATCCCTCTGTGGGTGCCCAGCTCAGTGCCAGAGCTAGGGGGTCTGCAGGGGCCTGGTCCACGGCCCTACCCTGATAAGCTCTTTTCCCACAAGAGCTTATCACCCTTGTGGGAAAGCAGATGCCTCACAGAGACTCAGATCGCTTTAGAGGCACTGTCCCCTGGCAGGAGGGCTCCGGAAACTCAGGCCTCCTACCGCAGGTAAACACCTAGCTTTGTACCCCAGGAAGCTCCCGGCACAGATGCCTCAGCCTCTCCCTCTCTCTCTCAGGGCTGGGTTTCTGTCAAGGAGACAGAGAAAGTTTCCATTGTGTGTGTGTACGTGTGTGCGTGTACGTGTGTGCGTGTATGTGTGTGTGTACGTGTGTGTGTGCGTGTGTGTACGTGTGTGCGTGTACGTGTGTGTGTACGTGTGTGTGTGTACGTGTGTGTGTGCCGCCCACGTGGAAGTGCCCTATTATCTTTTCCCTTTTGCAGAAAATCAGGTCAGTGGTTTGAGTGCTGTTGCTAACTGCACGGTGCAGTGGGGAGGTGGCCTGAGCTGGCATGGCCTCAGCAAGCGCTGATGGCTGAGGGCAGGAGGGTGAAGGCGGGGTCAGGGGCCCCCAGGGCCCCCACCGCTTGGCTCCCCAGGCACGGGGTCCTCCGAAAGCAGCTGCCAATCTGAGGACAGGACATCGCCAGCCGCATCCTGTTTCCATTCCAGCATTCCTCTCCCTCGCCTGCTGGCCGGGTCTGAAGCCTCCCTGGTGGGCCCTGTTGCGTAATTGGGGAACAGGGCCTGAGCGCCCTGGCTTGTGGCTGGGGGCTCCGCAGGAAGGGGTGGGCAGTGTGGGGCCTGGGGTTAAACCGGGTGGGGTGGAACTCTCCTCACAGGTAATAACAACAACAACAACAACAAGGGCTCCGGGCCCCGAGCAGTTTCACACCGGTTTCCTCACCTCGCCCACAACACAGCCTTGGAAGGGGAGAGAGTGAGCGCTATTGTCATGCCCCATTTGCTGACGAGGGTGCTCAGAGTGAGAGTGAGGTCAAGAGCCTAGTTCAAAGGCATCTAGACTCCAGCCCTGGCTCACACTCCCCTCCTGGGGCCCTTCTACCCCGGGGGGGCCCGAAGAGAGAACTTTCCCTGTTGCCCTTGCAGATGTAAGGAGACAGGGCCACTGCCGCCAGGGGAGTCCTCCGGCTCTGGGTCTCCCGCAGGCTGCGGCCAAGGCTGTGTTCTCAGGGTTCGACTGGGGAAGGACCTGCCTCCCCAGGCCCTGAGCCTGAATGGGATAAGGGACAGAGAACAGAGGATCTTCCCGGAAGGGAGCCCCTTCACCTTCTTCTCATCCTGCCCTTTAAGTTCACCACTCCTTCGTCCACCAATCACTCCCACACTCCCAGCGCCCCAAGTCCCCCTCTCCGCTCTGCTTTTGCTTCTGTGCTGTTTCCTCAGAGGCTCAGAGAATAGAAGCTGATGATCCAACCGCTGAGAGCACAACCTCCCCTCCCCCTGCAGCCAGAAATCATCTGTTACCCATTGCTGGGGCCCAGGCTGCCAGACTGAGACCTTTTGCTTCCCTCCCACTTTTTACTGGAAATGAGCCCCCGTCAGTGCTCCCCCCTCCCCCCCTCCCCCCGCCGCGGCCAGGCCTCCCTCGGGAAGGTTCAGGGACTCATCTCTGGCTTTTGCCTGCTCTGTGAGTCTCTTGGGGGAGGTGAGTGGGGGCTGGGGACCACGGCCACTGGAGGCCCTTCTTGTGTGGTGGAGGGAGGAGCCTTGTCGTGACCTCTCCGGGTCAGCTCAGTTGCTCTGCTCGGGATACACATTCGGAGGAGCAGCTCGCCACGAGGTTACGATACTGACGTTACACAGACCAAGCTGGAAATTACAGAGTGTCTTAGAGGGAAAAAAACCCCCAGGGGTTTCAGTTCCCAAGGAAACGGCATCTATTTGCAAAGGAGCCCGCGTCAGAGCTGGACGGTTCTGACCGGGTGCTTGTGTGGGGCGGGGGTGGACGTTGAAGGTCAGGGTCGTCTATTTACTGCCCTGGACTCTCCCAGGACAGCGAGTCTGAAAGCGCGCCCTTACCTTTGCCCTTGACCAGCACTTTTCCCATAGCGGGGCCCGTTGGCCTCAGGCATATCTCAGCAATGCAGGGGCTTTTGGGTAGATTGAAAACTTATGAGTCAAAGGTGTGGGAAGACGCCAAATTCGCTATTCTTACATTGACTCCACAAACGTTTTTGATCTATTCTGTGCCAGGCACTGGGCTAGGCCAGCCGATCAGGAGTTGGTATGTACCTGTGAAGTTTGGTAGTTGAAACCTCCTTTCCTGGAAGGAACTGTGGTCAAAAAGGGGCACGGCGGGGACTTGTCGGAGACCACGTGCTATTGGAGCACATAGGTGTGGCAATGCCGCGTCCCTCGCCCTGCAGCCAAAGCAAGTGACTTCTGTTCTCATGTGTCAGGGGAGCTAACTCCTACATCTCGGGGGAAAAAATTACCCTTAGGAGGTCAAAGCTGGCACCCACGCCTTGAGAGGGGATTATTCCAGTGATTGATTGTCGTGGGAAGAGTGTCTATCTTTACCATCCCCAAAGACCGATGTCTAGGCTGGAGGCTTTCATGTCTGGTCACCACCATGATGAGGCCCTTGTTGTGTGTTAATTTCCCAGTTAGAATCATTAAGCGAGTCAATACAAAAAAGAGGTTTTTTTTTTTTCCTGTCACTCTGCGGTCACAGAGAGCTCCTCCATCCACGATCTCATTGAATGGAATTCTCCCAACAGCTTTAGGAAAGTTGTTAGGACCACATTGCACCCATTTTCAGATGGGGAAAACTGAGGCTGGGGAGGAGAGGGTACGGTTGAGGTTACACAGAAGGTAAAAGGTGAAGCTCGTATGGGAATCGGATGCCAGAGGCTTTGCTTTGCTCCCTCCTCCTTGTCAAGGGGCCTCTGATGACCAGACCCCTGCCCTGGCTGGCCTGGGGAATAGGAGCTTGCTGTGCGCTGGAGAGGCTGGGTGGTGGGGAGGGACCGCTCTGTGTCTGGTCTCCTAGGGGCT
>RJWK010027587.1:0-25000 GCA_004363435.1 Platanista minor
TTTTCCCAGCACCACTTATTGAAGAGGCTGTCCTTTCTCCACTGTACATTCCTGCCTCCTTTATCAAAGATACGGTGACCATATGATCATCTCAATAGATGCAGAGAAAGCTTTCGACAAAATTCAACACCGATTTATGATAAAAACCCTGCAGAAAGTAGGCATAGAGGGAACTTTCCTCAACATAATAAAGGCCATATATGACAAACCCACAGCCAACATTGTTCTCAATGGTGAAAAACTGAAACCATTTCCACTAAGATCAGGAACAAGACAAGGCTGCCTTCTCTCACCACTATTATTCAACATAGTTTTGGAAGTTTTAGCCACAGCAATCAGAGAAGAAAAGGAAATAAAAGGAATCCAAATCAGAAAAGAAGTAAAGCTGTCACTGTTTGCAGATGACATGATACTATACATAGAGAATCCTAACGATGCTACCAGAAAACTACTAGTGCTCATTCCCTCTTGTCTTTCTGTTTAGCCCCGAATGGGGTGGGGGTGGAGCAGGGCCTCCCCTTGGTTCATCAGCAGAGGAAACACAGGAGACACTGGAGCTGGTCCCGGTGGGGAGGGAGCAGGCAGGCTGTCCCAAGCCCTCCACGGTGCCAACAGAAGGAGCCTCTTGGAAGAGCTCAGTCAAATGAAAGACACATGGCTGGTGTCTGCTCTGCTGTGGATTCTGAGGGGCGCTTCTCAGAACACCAACCTCCCCTCTACCTGGGCCACGTGAGAGCTTGCGTAGGCTTTCATATTTCAATTTTAACTGAAAGGAGACGCTTCCCAGGAGAAGGTGGTCTCTGAGAAAGCCAATGTGCTTTGTCTGCAGTGGACAACACAATTCCAAAGCAGAGAATAATTTTCTAGGCCTTTAAAGAACTGGTACTCAGTCTTGGCTCTGATTCTTACCTCTGCGTCACCCATTGCTGATCTCTGTGGACCTCAGTTTCATAATCTTTAAAATGGGCCGAGGGCTTCCCTGGTGACGCAGTGGTTAAGAATCCACCTGCCAATGCAGGGAGCACGGGTTTGAGCCCTGGTCCAGGAAGATCCCACGTGCCGCGGAGCAGCTAAGCCCGTGCACCCCAACTACTGAGCCTGCACTCTAGAGCCCGTGAGCCACTACTACTGAGCCCACGTGCCACAACTCCTGAAACCCGTGCGCCTAGAGCCCGTGCTCCTCAACAAGAGAAGCCACTGCAATGAGAAGCTCACACATTGCAACGAAGAGTAACCCCTGCTGGCTGCAACTAGAGAAAGCCTGCGTGCAGCAACGAAGACCCAGTGCAGCCAAAAATAAATAAATTAAAAGAAAAAAAATCAGAGTCTTTTCTATTAAAATAAATAAATAAATAAATAAATAAATAAATTAAATGGGCTAATCAGCCCACCTTTAGTGAGGATCACATGAAACATCTGGAAACGCTCTGCATGGATGTGCTGGGCCCAGCCCCTCTGCCGAGTCCTGGCCGTGGCTTTTCTGTTTCTCCCACACACGGCTGAGAATGTGTGAGGCCTTTGGACACCCGGATCATTTCCCAGTAAGGCTCCACCTAGCACATTCTTACCTAAGAGACTTGCTATGAAACCTGGAGGGGCCTGAGTCTGGCAGTCTGAGTCCCAGAAAGGAGACTGAATTTTTACTGTCCCAGCCCACATATTAGATGATGACTTGTGTAATTTTCTCAAGATATAAGCCACGTTTTACAAAGCGAAGCCGTGTGTGTGCCCTGAGGGGATGGCTGGGCCATTGCTTCTGCCCTGCCCCAGCCCCTGCAGCTCACAGGACAGGCCCCCTCCTAATCTTGGCTGGGTCCTCTGGAGGGGGTTCCTCGCTGAGGTCCTCACCCCTGAGCCCTCGCTCTTTGGGGCTGATTCTGGACTCCAGCGTGTTATTGATGTCGGTCCTTCATGCTATTTCTGTGAGTGGGTAGCCGGTCACCCTGCTGGAGGATGCCCTGGTGGAATGTTGCCACCTCAGCAGGCAATTTGAACTGGGCAGAGTGGTTTTGGAAAGTGAGTTCACATCCATGGTGTTTAGGAAACCAACCTGGAAAGGGCTGAAGGGGTAGAGAGGTCTGTGTGAGGCCCTCGGAGAGGAGACTGTCACTTGTCTGTCCCTCAGCCTCCGGACCTGCCACTCCCCTGCGATGGCCAGGCCTCCGTCCTCTCCTCCCATCCCCACCTGCTCTCCCCGGTTCAGGCTGCATCTCCGCACCATCTCCTGCTACATCTCTCCCCGCTGTTGCAGGCACAGCCCTAATGACACCTCCCTCCCTTGCCCGGGAAACAGGGCAGAGTCCGAGTTCCTCTGCTGCGTTCCAGGCTCGCACTCGGCCACGGAGCCTTTCCCATCTTGTCTTGCACAGCTTTCCCTCATGTCTGGGATAGTCCCACTGAAGGGAAGGTCTTGGTCTTTGGTGCCCAGGGGAGCAGGATTGAGGTGGCTGGTGCCTCGGTGACAGAGAAGCCACCAGAGGGCCAGGGCTGACCACAGGGGCTGCCACCAGAAGAGTGTCCCTGGTGAGGCACACATTGTCTTTCCCACCTGGGTGTCCCCTGGCTGGCTCCACTCGGCTTTGCTCTGAGAAGAGACCCACATGGGGGTCACATGGGAGGATTCTAGCTCTGTCACTCATGCTCTGAGCCTTTGGGCAAGTCACCTACATCTCTATTTCCTCATCTGTAAAATGGGCCTGATAATAATGCCCATCTCACAGTCGTAAGGATGAGATTGGCCCACTGTTAAAGGCATTTGGCTCATTACCTGTTCACGTAAGTCCTCAGTGAAAGATGGCTGTTCTATCAGTGGTAGTGTTCTTATGCCCATTAATCTCTGACCCCTTGTTGGCATCTGATCTCCTAGAAAGGAGCCCCAGGCACCTTTGCTGCTGAGCATCTTGCATCTGCTCAGGGAAGGAGAGGTTCAGGGTCTCCCTGGCCCGGCAGGCTGAGCCCGGGGGAAGCTGCCCAGCTGTTCCGACTGTGGGGTGACAAGGTGGAGACACCAAGCCTCTGAGGTTGCAAGCAGAGAGTCCCCTGATCTGGGCTCCGGCCTGGAAGGGCTTCTGGAGTTAGCCAATAGGATCTGGATTGGGAAGGAGGAAGGTGATGGTGCAGGTGATGGGGTGGAGGGGGCGACTCCCTGTAGCCCTCAGTCTCCGTGTCCTTGATCTTGTGAGGCACACGGGATGCAGCTTCCATCACTGGGGACAAACTGCTGATGGGCCTTTCAAGGGATGAAAACCCAGTGATTTCTGACTTGCATGTGAATAGAGATGGGAACACTTTTGGCCCCCACTGAGCCCCAGGACACCCCACCCCGACCCTGCCAACCTCGAACCCCCTGCTTTCTGGAAGGGAAGCTGGGCCAGGCAGGGCCTGAACCAGATCTGTGGTCGTCAGTACACGTCCCGAGGACCAGCTGGGGCATGGGCTGCTAATGATCAGGTAAGCTGAGAGATTGAGAGCAGGCATTTAGGAACATGACAGGCATTTGAACGAGTAATTATCCACTGAATGCAATAATATAATATATAATAAAATATAATTTAAAAGTTGGCTTACATTTTGTATGTCATTTTTCTAGAAATTTATTTTTTATTGTATTGTGCAAAGTATCAATTGGTAATGGGCTGGAAATCAAAAACCAAAAACACGGTGGCTCGGCACCGTATACGTTTTAAGTGCTAGGAGCAGGGCTCCCTGGAATGCTCCCAGGGTTGACATTTCAGGTTGCTTCAAGGGGCTGGTGCCGTGGCCTGCAGCAACCCTGAGCCTCTGATTCTTGGGAATGAGCTCCGTGAGAAGGATTGACTGACTGGCTGGGCCCGGAGCCCGGCTCCGAGGCTTGGCCCTGAGCCCACGCACCAGACCTGGGATGTGGACCACCTATGTCCTTTTGTTGTACCTGGAGGATCCTGGTTTTATTTAAACTTTTGATACTTTGTTCATTATTTTTTGGCGTTCATTTTGATTTTTCAACATATTGCATTAAAATACTTTTCTCGATTACAAAGTGTCTGGTGCCCCTAAGTCCTGCACCCCAGGCCTGTGCCCTGGCTGCAACCCAGGGGCTCCGGGGTCACCCAACTAGAGGCCTCAGTGCCGGCTGGGAGGCTTGGTAGCCAAAACAAACCCAGAAAGACTTTCAGAGGCTCATGAAGAGCTGTTAACTGGGATGAAGGGGGCACATTGTTAGGTGTGTGGGACGGGCCCAGGCAGTTAGGAGAGGGAGTCAGGGAATGAAGAGGCTCTGGCTGGACATTAGAGTCCCCTACACCCTTCCACGGGCTCATGTTCTGAGAAGCCTCCAGTAGTTCATAAAATCGTAAAAACTGTCTGGGTTTTACTGAGAAATCAGGTGGGGTTGCCAAGGATGAGCTATTGTATTAACTCACCCACCCTAACCATCCTTACACCTTCCCTTCACATTCTCCTGTTATGACCGGCTTTGTGGGAGAGACACCTGCGGTTGTTCACACACGAAGAAGGGGTGCCTCCCACAACACAGATGGAAGTTCTGGAAAATTCTCTCAGGAGTGGGGAGGGGTGTTCAGCCACTGATGATTTTCTACCTGATGTGGTTCCCTGTAGGCCTGATCATAAGGTGACCTCCTGGACAGTAATGTTTTTTATTTTTAATATTTATTTATTATTTATTTATTTGCTGCACTGCCCGGCATGGGAGATCTTAGTTCCCCGACCAGGGATGGAACCCGTGCCCCCCACCGTGGAAGCGTGGAGTCTTAACCGCTGGACCGCCAGGGAAGTCCCAACAGTGCTTTTTAAAAAGAAAAATGTCAAACATCCCAATAATTGTTCTCTGGTCACCTTTGCCTTAGCTCTGGCCACCATAACAAAGTAACGCAGACTGGGGGGCTTAAACAATAGACATTTCTTATCATTCTAATGGCTGGGAGTCCAAGATCAGGGTGCCAGTGGGGTTGGGATGTTGGTGAGGGCCGTCTCCCCAGGTTTCAGACAGCCTCACCTTCTCGCTCTCTCCTCATGAGGAAGAGAGATCCCTGGTGTCTCTTCTTATAAGGACACCAATCCCACCGTGGGGGGCCCACCCTCATGACCTCATCTGAACCTGATTACCTCCCAGAGGCCCCATTCCAATTGCCATTCCATATTGGGAGTTAGGGCTTCAATACACCCGGATTTAGGGGAGCACAGTTCAGTCCATAACGATCTTCAGTCCTCCACTTCAGAAGGGAGGGTTTTGTTTTCACTGTTGAGTTGTGGCCACTGCCATTTCAGGATAGCTCTTTAGCCAACCCCACCATCCGCTTTGACCAGTGTCTGTAGTTCTGGGGTAAACCAGTCTCCAGCAGCCAAGCCAGGTGAGGAATCAGGGCCTGACTGACAGTGGTTTCCTCACTTCGGCTCCTTCCACCGAAACTTCAGCCCCAATTCCCACGGCAGGGGACCCAGACAGCTCACCACCTCACCATCTTTTGCTTCTTTAAGGGGAGCTGTGGCCTGCATGTTTTATTTTCCCAGCCTGAAGGGACCTTGGCCTTGGTTCTTGTGCTGGGAAGCTCGGCTGGCCACACGCCTCATTTATTTCGTTTAAATCATGACAATGTAGTCTCAGTCAGTGTCTGGTGACTGTGGATTACGTGGAGAAGGTTAATTGTAAATAGGATCCCAGCATCTTTTCCCTGGTTGAGCCCCTTTTGTCCTAATGTCTCCTAAGTGTTCTCACTTGTTCTTATTTTATTTTATTATTTTTAAAAAATTTTTATTATGATTATTTTTTAACATCTTTACTGGAGTATAATTGCTTTACAATGGTGTGTTAGTTTCTGCTGTATAACAAAGTGAATCAGCTATACGTATACATATGCCCCCATATCATTTGTTCTTCAGAGAAAATGTCCCCAAAGGGCCCCTGAGACGATGCGGTTGGGACAAACCCTCACATGCAAGGGAGCAGGAAGTCGAGCTTCCAGGAGGGATGGATGGCAGGCCTTCTGCTGGCCGCAGCTGCCACCAGGCTGACCCAATCCTTATTTCCAGCTCAGGTTTGGTTTGAATCTGGTGGGTGACTCATGGCTGCATCATCCTCCAGGATGCAGAGCTGGACACCACCTCCCCAAAGCCTCGGGGGGAGATGAATTCTGAGTCTACACCAGCCTGCCCTGATGATGAGTCTCTCCAGGGTGATGGGGTGAGGCCTGGGGGCTTTGTGCACCCAGGCGACTTTCAGCAGGGAGGTTGTGGGAAACACCAGGGGTTCCCCAGGTGGGCGGCCCACATGAGTTAACTGGGTCCCGGCCCTGGCCCAACCCAAGGAATTAGAATTACACAGACTGGGGCTCGGGAAAACTATTTTTCAAAACTGTGCCAGGTGATTTAAAAAAAGATTTTGTTGCTTTTGTAAAGGACACATTCTAATTTTCAAGAGCTCAAATCATATAGAAAACACAAGAAAGAAAACAAAATGTCATTCCAAACTCTACCATCCTGGAACGATCACTGTTAGTTTAAGTTGACAGAATTCTAACTTTTCTCCAAGTGTCACTACTGATAGAGAAAAGCTAGACAGACCGACAAACCTGACCCTGTGTTTCTGTGCAGGTGAGTTCCATCATCCGTCAGGGGCTCTGCTAGATACACAGTACCTACTCAGCCAGAGGAAACTCACACATCAGGACATGAATGACGGTCATCTGGGGGCTTCACGACCTACCGACATTCCTCCTGGGCTTGAAATATGGTACGTCCAGTCAGAGCTGGGATCTGGCCAAAGTGCATTCATGTCCTGGCTCCCCACCTCCTGCTGTGTGTCCTGGTGAAGGTTACAGCCTCTCCCAGCCTCAGGCTCCCAGACCTGCAGAGTGAGGACGACGAGGATGACAGTGATGCCATGACACTTACCTTAGAGGAAGGCCATGATGACCAAATGCAATAGCATAAGTGGGGGAGCACCAAAGAGCAGAGCCAACGAGAACAAACACATCCAAACTTTGGAGACCTGAGATGGTGATCATTCCGAAACTGGGAAGTCATGACAATGATACCAGTAAGTTAACAGCCCAAGGTGGTGGGCTCCCAGCATCCCTGGAGCTGTGCCTGCATCTTTGCCTCCGGGGAGCTGTAAGAATATTTGCTCAGCTGTCATAGAGGTTGGCAGGCTCTGACAAGACACCAGCATCCAGGCTCGCTTTGCATCTCAGAAGCTGTTGGAGACACTTCTCCACAGGACTGATTGCAGCCTGGTGACGTTGCTGCCGTGTGGGGACCACCTTGGCTTACCCCAAGGTAAACCAAGTCAAGATTCATAAACATGTCACATCAAGACATTTCTGTTCCTTTTCTCTTAAAATGGAAGAGAACGACTCTAGGCCAACTGTAAACAAACAAAAGAAAACAAAACAACAAACAAGGCAAAGCAACCCCCCAGTCATCCCTTCAAAGCGTGTGGGAAGCTGAACGAAGCAATTTCAAGGCGCTCAATTTCAGAAGTTTTCAAGTCCTCAGGAAGTTGGGGTTCCTAAGATCACTCCAGTTGTTGACACATGAGGGCAAAGTCAATGACACATGGAAACCATCCCTCCGCGTGAGGTAAATGGGGACCGTTCCTTCTGCTGGCTTCCCTGTCTCTGCCAGGTGCCAGGGTGGGGAGCGCTTTCCTTCTTCCCACATCCAGAAGGTTCCTCTCCTGGTCATTCTTGCTCTCAGCCTTGCGCTCACCATGCTTACTGTCCGGATCAACCCTGGTCTTCCTGCCTTCTGTCTCTGCCCTCCAACTGCCCCCTGCACATCAGGTCCTAGCCTCTAGATCTCTGCAGGCCACCCTCTGTTCAGAGCTTTGACAGCCTCTAACCCGCCCTCGGCCTGGGCAGAGGTTCCTCCTAGCTTCCCAACTTTGCAGGTCTCATACACCCCAGGAAATGGCCGAGGCTGTGGGCGGCTGGAGGAGGCCCTGGTCGGGGAGTTCCATCCCGGGGATGCCAGGGGGCCCACAGTCTCTGCACCTGCATCACCCGTTCACACACACTGCTGGCCAAGTTCTGCAGAGCCTCAGAGCCTGTGATCCGGCTGTCCCCTCTGACTGGGGTCGGGTGTGTGGCCCGGTTGCCATTTCCTCCAAACCATCACTTTAAGCAAACGGGGAAAACCAACCATTAATAATGTGAGACAACCCGCTAGCAACATGGTCCCCGAAACCACAGGACCACTGTTACTGTTGACCCCAGACCCTCTGAACCCAAGATGCAGGAAAGCAACCTTTACTACATAGGCTGTTCTATTAATGTCCTAGGGCTGCTGCAACAAATTACCACGAATTTAAAAACCCCCCACAAAAACAGAAGTTTATTCTCTCACAGTTCTGGAGGCCAGATGTCCAAAATCTATGTGTCAGCAGTACTGGGCTCCCTCTGGAGACCCTAAGGGGCGGGGCCCCCTCCCCTCTTCCGGCTTCTGGTGGCAGCTGGCATTCCTTGGCTTGTGGTCACATCACATCCGTCTCTGCCTGTGTCTTCACACGGCCTTCCTTATGTGTTTCCTCTTCTGTCTCTTGTAAGGACTCTTGTCATTGGATTTAGCTCCTGCCCTAATTGAGGATAATCACACCTTGAGATCCTTAAATTACATCTGCAATGACCCTTTTTCCAAATAAGGTCGCATCACAGGTTCTGGAATATGAACTGTCTTTTTGGGGTCACCATTCAACTCATGACAGCTGTGCTGTGAAAAGCGTAAAGGATGTCCAACACCCTGGAGTGGAGCCTCAGGACCCTGCCCAGCCTTGGAGCGGTGGATGGGCTGAACATGTATGTCATATGCTACCCCTGCCTCCCCCAAACCTCATGTGTTGAAGTCTAACCCCGAAAGGTGATTGTGTTGGCAGGCAGGGTCTTTGGGAGGTGACTGGGTCAGAAGTGAGACACGAAGCAGAAGAAAGGAGTTCCTTTCTTCCCACCCTCTGAGCCTGGCCCTGGGCGCTCTCACCCAGTGGTGTGCTGGCTTGGTTGGAGGGTGAGGTGTGCCCTGGTGTGACACTGGGAAGCTTTGTCGCATCCTCTGGGAGAGAGGACAGAGAATTGGTCCCAAGCTCCAGCTAGCCATGTGATCCTGGATGGAGCATGCCAAGAAGCCCTTGAGCCAGAGGCTAAGTGTGCAAGTTGGTGGGCTGCTGGGTGGCGGTTGCTGCCTAAGTCATTATTTTTTAAAAATAAACTCTGGGGCTTCCCTGGTGGTGCAGTGGTTGAGAGTCCGCCTGCCGATGCAGGGGACACGGGTTCGTGCCCCGGTCCGGGAAGATCCCACGTGCCGTGGAGCGGCTGGGCCCGTGAGCCATGGCCGCTGAGCCTGCGCATCTGGAGCCTGTGCTCCGCAACGGGAGAGGCCACAGCAGTGAGAGGCCCGCGTACAGCAAAAAACAAACAAAAAAACAAACAAAAAAAACCTCTGACTGAGGACCAGCTGAATGACAGGGCAGAGAATTCAGGTATGATTAAAGCCCTGTCCCTACCCTCTAGGGGTTCACAGTCTCACTAAGGGAGTAGGCTTGTCCTGTAAACTGACATTAAAGTAGAAACTGACAGTGGAGTGATTACAAAGTGCTTTGGCTTTGTAATCAAAGTGAAAGGATTCATGGAGGAGGTGGCATTTCCTCTGGGTCTTGAACGATGAGTAGGAATTCACCGAGGTATAGTGTTTATCTGTAGATAACTACTGTGTACCAAAGTACCCCAAACTCAGGGCCACATCTATTCACAAACATTCATTATATCCCAGTTTCTGTGTGTCTGGAATCCTCACAAGGATCAGTGTGTTGGCTGGGGCTGCAGTCATTTCGAGTCCTGATGGGGGTTTGGGGGACATCATTTACACAGGCCTCCCCACGAGGCTGGCCCAGGATGTGGCAACTGGAGTTCCCTAGGGCAAGTGACCCGAGAGAGTGGATGGAAGCTGCAGCCCTTTTATAACCTAAACTCGAAGGGACATCCCATCACTTCTGGTGAATTCTAGTCATTGGAAGTGAGTCACTAAGACCAGCCCACCATCCCGGGCGTGACTACCAGCGGGTGGGGGTAATCTGGGGACCGATTTAGAGGCTGCAACCCCACAGGGTAGCACAGTGACCTGGGTCCTGCTGCAGGGTCCAGAGGGAGGGTGGGCATGGGAGACTGTGATGTGGGATGAGAAGATCCCAGTTTGGGGACTAGAGAACTAATGATGAGGATAGTCATACGGATGGAAGTGTGTAGCACTTTGGAGGGCAGACTATACCAGGCACCGTTCAAAGCATTAAAAGAAGTCTCATTTAATTCTCCCATAATTCTCTGGGAGGACAGTGCTGTTATGAGCCCCACTTTACAGATGAGGGAATCAAGGTACAGGAGTGTTAAGTGGTGGGGTGGTCCCTTCAGCTTGGGACAAGCAAGCTCCTTCAAGTCCCGTGGGAAGGTTGGAGGGCTTGGGGACAGTCCCCACAGCCTCTTCAGTCACACAGAGGGCTGGATGTGGGCATCTCCAGGGTCAGTGGTGTCTGGATTTCTGTCGGGGTAGGTCGTGATGCTCCTGTGAAATAACAGAAAATATATACGTCGGCCTCTGTCTCTGGTTCCTGGCACAGAGCTCCTAAAACCCTCAGAATTTCCTGGGCGATAGGAGTGTCTTTTGTTCTAACGAGGTGACTCCTGGTGGATGGCTTCAGGATGGGAGCTGGTCACCAGAAATACCAAGCTGTGACACTTGGGATTTGCAGCTCCCCAACCCCCATTCTCCAGGAAGGGAGTTGGAGTTAATGGTCGATCATGCTTATGCTGTGAAGCCTCCCTCAGATTCCTGACAGTCAGGGTTTGGAGAGCTTCTGGGTTGCCCAGCACGTGGGGCAGCTGTGCGCCAGGTATGCCCAGAAGGCGTGGAAGCTCCTTGCCTCTTTCCCCATATCTTGCCTTATACATCTCTTCCATTTGGATGTTCATCTGTCTCCTTTCTCATACCCTTTATCATCTAAAAACTGGTAAGTGTAAGTGTTTTCCTGAGTTCTTCGAACAGTTGTAGCAAATGGTCGAACCTGAGGAGGGTTCATGGGAATGCCGATTTACAGCTAGTTAGTCCGGAGAACTAACCAGCTATAATGAGTGACAACCTGGGACTTGGGACTGGCGTCTGAAGCGGGGGCAGTCTTGTGGGACAGAACATTTCATCTGCGGGGTCTGGACTAACTCTGGTTAGTGCTGGAATTGAATCATGGCACCCCCAGCTGGTCACAGAGAACTGCTTGATGAGAGGAAAACCTACACAGCTGGTGTCAGGAGTATTGTGAGTGTTTGAGTGAGGGGGAAACACCGGGGGTGTTTTTTCCAGTACAGCCACAGCCCAGGTGGAAGGAAGACATCATGCTGAGCCCGAGGATGTCTGGTTTGGCCTGGAAAGCTCTTGTCTCAGCCCCGTGGCTGGGGAGGCTTTCCTGAAAACGAGCTTCAGGTGCACGTCCCCTGGCTCAGTGGACGGGAGGAAGGTCCACCTGGGAAGGCTCCTGGTTCTGCTGTCTCGCTGGCCCGTAATTCTCTGGAGCTCAGCCTGTGCTGCTGGCAGAAGCTCTTCCAGCACCCATCCACCCTCTGGCCCTGAGAGCAGTCAACAGCAGAGGGGGTCTGGTTGCACACCTTCCCCTCCAGGAAGGCAGGTGGGGCCCTCCTTGGCCTCCCTGGCCCACCCCCAAAGGGGGTCCCAGCTCCCCGAGCACACAGCGAAGGTCCCAGCCAGGAAGGGAGCCTGTGCGGGACAGCCTCCTGCTCTTCCCCTGGGGTCATTTTCCCCAGAGGTGCAGTGAACTTGGGGCCAGAGGACCAGGTTTCTGGTCCAGTGCGCAACATTCTGCTGAATGGCCTTGGGCCCGCTTCCGCTCTCTGAGCCATTGACTGCATGTCCCAGCCCCGCCTCCCGTCTCCTCCAGCAGAGCCCCTCTGTCCTGGCTGTGAGTAGAAGTCATCTGGATCTTCTTGAAATGCGGTTCTGACTCAGCAGTTCTGGGACGAGGCTCTCAAACAGCTCCCCACTGGGGCCTCTGGACCACTCTTTGAGTCTGAGGGTTTACGGGAGGAATTCTGGCATGGTGGCAGGTGGGGATGTTTGAGCCTGACCCCTGCCTGATCATTCATTCAACCACATTTTCAAAGCACCTACTAAGTTCCTGGAGCTTTCAGGCTCCAAGGATCCATGCAGGGATGGATCAGCTCTTCGACCTGGGGACCGTGGCCTGGTGGGCATTGGCTGGTCAGCTGTCCAGAACCTCCCCGGGCTGAGGGGATGAGGGCTGCGATGCAGGGGCCTGTGGGAGCCGTGGGGTGGGAGGAGACTCCTAGTCACAGCGGCTAAGGGGACACAAGGTGGGGAGGGGCCCTTCATGCCTGAGGATGGGGCGACACAGGCCTTCACGTGGGCGTGGTAGCAGGAAGGTAGGTGCCTGCCCAGGCTGCTGTGTAGGTGCAAGGCGGGGCAGGGAGGGTAGCAGGGCAGATCCCGGGCCACACCAGCGAGCTTGCAGTCTGTCCTCCAGGAGGCAAGGGCAGGAAAGGGACTTAAATTGTGACGTGGCTGGTTTCTCCAAAACACCCACTCGAAGGAGAGCAGGTGCAGAGGTGAGACGGGACGAGGGAATTCTCATCCCACAAATTTGCAGCAGTGCTCGGGAGCCGGGGGGCAGGCAAGGGCACCCCTTACCTTCCAGACTAGGAGCAGGGCTGCCCTGCATCACCCCAGCCTCTGCTTCCGTCCTCACATCTCCTTTCTGAATCTGACTCTCCTGCCTCCCTCTTGTAAGGACCCTGATTTCCCACCTGTGGAATGGCGGCCTTGACTGCAGGTGCTTGGTGTTCAGTCCTCCTCAGCCCCGCCCTCTACGGAGCTGTGAGGCGGGGTGACCCCAGAGGCCACTAAATGGTCAGAGAGGGAAGGAAGCTGCTTGCCAGAGGGCACCGGGGGACAGGGCGGGACACAGGTTGGCTGGTACTGGGGGGTCATGTAGGCTGGCACTTGGAGGACACAATCAGGGAGTGACCCAAGGCTGCCCTAGGGTTTCCTGGCTGCAATCGCTCAGCATTTCACAAGGACCAGGCTAACCCCATTGATAAGATACCCCGGGTTAGCAGCTCGAGTGCTAACGGGCACCTATCAGTGATGTGAGGTTCGGGCTCAGACGCCTCAGCTCCTCATCCCCTTCTTTTTTTTTTTTTTTTTTTTTTGCGGTACGCGGGCCTCTCACTGCTGTGGCCTCTCCCGTTGCGGAGCACAGGCTCCGGACGTGCAGGCTCAGCAGCCATGGCTCACGGACCCAGCCACTCCGCGGCATGTGGGATCCTCCCGGACCGGGGCACGAACCCGCGTCCCCTGTATCGGCAGGCGGACTCCCAACCACTGCGCCACCAGGGAAGCCCCCTCATCTCCTTCTTGATCGTCTTTCCCTTTGTAAGGTAATTTCAGGACCGACCCCATCCTTATGTGAACTTTCTATTATTCTTTTAAGCATACAGTATCCACCAACAGGGCCATTGCCCCTGGGTTCCCGTACTCAGGGAAGCAGCAGGGGCTCACAGACAGAGGTCCTTTTTCCCTCCCCTCTTGGAAAGATGGAAAAATCATGAATGTCCTTTAGAGAAAGAGTATCTGAGCAAACAGCTGGTCTGGACCAGCCCTTCCCCATCGTGGCCAGAGCAGGCAGGGGGCCTGGAGACCCCTGGTCCCCCCAAGTTCCCATCTGCTGGGTCAGCCCTGGGCTGGCCCCAGCGGGGCAGCCATCTCCGCTCATCTGTCCTGCTGTGGCTGCACTTTTTCTTTCCAAGTTCAGCGTCCATGGTAAACAGGAGACACCAGATTTCTTTCCATCCCTTATCCCTACCCTTGTCAACCCACCAGACAGATGTTTTCCACTTGTCCTTCCTCCACCCAGGCAAGGCAAAGTTTTGAAAAAGGAAGGGGAAAATATAATTGCAGTGGGAAGTCAAACATCTTTACCCTTTAAAGGAATGAGTAGTGTGTTTGTTTGATGAGGACTTTCTGAGTGTGGCACTGGGATGTGATGGGGTCTGGGGCATCCTGTCTACAGGACGCTCACAGTCCAGTGGAAGGAGACACTTGGTATGGGCGGCCTCCTGTGCACGTGAAGGTGGGGCACTGAACTAAAGGGACCCAGGGACTAAGGTGGAAGGCTCCCCTCGTCCCCACCTGGAGTCTTGGAGGGAACTAAGTGCTCTCCAGGGGAAGAAAGGCATTCCCTTCAGGGGGAGCAGCATCCACCAGGCCACAATGGCGTAAGGAAGTGGGGCATGTTGGGGAAAGGGTGGGACTGAACTTTGGGTGCACGTGGTAGAGTGAGGCCAGATGGAACTGGACCAGAGGGAGGTGAAGGCCTTGAAAGTCAGCTGAGTCGCTAGGGCTGCATTGCAGAGGGACAATGGGAGCCCCTGCAGGATTCGAGCACGGGTGTGATGTGGTCAGACTCAGGTCTCAGAAGGAGGTCAGTCTGGAGGCAGGGGTGGCAGACAGAGATGAAGGTATGGGTGAGAGGTGATGTGGGTCCCATGAAGGCCCGGCCAGGGAGGGGAAGGGGCTTGAGAAATGCTGATGAGATCAGAGCAATATATCCTCAGGAGCTGTGGAATCGAGAGAAATGAGGGAGGGGCTGGGTTTGTTCCGAGAAGGGGGTGGGTGCAGATGTGGGAGAGGGACAGTGTCAGTGCCTCAGACCCCACTGGAGGCTTGGGGCTAGGGCTCCAGGCTCAAGCCAGCTGGCTAGGGCAGGCTGCATCCTGGTCTGGAGGAGTGGGGTCCTGGACAGGCAGCAGGGCAGGGACCTGGGAATCTAAACACATGCACACACACACACGCGCACACACACACGCACACACACACACACACACACACACACACACACACACACACACACCCGGGCATGGGGAGGGAGAGATGATAGATATTTATTGAGTGCTTACTGTGAGTAAGCATTTCACATGCACTGTCTTACATGTTTCGCCCCATTTTACAGATGAGAATGTTGAGCTTTGGAGAGAGTTCACCGTAGACATGGCTGTTGATGGATCCTAAAGCAGGCAGCTGAGTGCAGACCTGCTGTCCCCCCTCGGGGCGCAGGGAGCAGATGTTCACCTTGGGTGACGCCGCGTGCCTGGCCAGTGGGGCTGGCATTTGGGCCTCTGGCTTTCTAACACACACCAAGCTGCCCACCTGACAAAGCTGTTCCTCTCTCAAGCCAGTGTGAATGCCTTTCAGATTCCTTCCCCGCTGCTGTTTAACGGGCCGCAGGTGTATGGAATTTGATTACACATAATCCTTGTTTATGATGCTCTCACAGCTCTGTCCACCCGAGACCCTCTTCCTCTTGCCTCCCTCGCTTCCTCCCTTCCTTTATTCTCATCTGATAAACACCAGTTCATCATCATCCAACAAGGAAGTTGGACACTAAGGACCGTTTGCCGCGCTATTCTCCCCCCAGAAACCTCCTCCCTCTCCCAAGGGAACAGGCTCCAGAAATCTTGTGTCTATCATTCCTTTGCTTTTCATTTTATCAGATCTAAATGTAAGCCCCTAAATATTTTAAATTTTAGTCATTTTTAACTTGAAAAAGGTTATTATGCTCTATAATTTTTTTAAAACACTTTATTTTTTAGAAGAGTTTTAGATTTACAGAAAAATTGAGGGGCTAATACAGAGAGTTTGTATAATCCTTTTGGACTTTTTTTTCCCCTTTCAGAATTTTACTCCTATTTTGGAAAATAGTTTGGCACTGTCTCGTAAAGTTGAGCCTTCATAAACCTTACATACCAGCAATTCTTCTCGTAAGTATGTACGAGAATATTCTTAGCAGCACTGTTATCAAAACATTGGAAACAGCCCAAATCCTGTCAACAGAAATAGATAAATAGATACATATATTGTGTGTGGTATATGTATATTTGCACCTGGGGATATTAAAGAGCATTAAAACTGAATAACAGCTGGCAATAAAAAGATGGATGAATCTTATCAATCTAAATTTGAATGAAAATACAAGAAAGTCTAAGAGTTTTTCCCCTAGTTGGTATCCAGCGAACTTCCAAAGTTGTCCTAACATTTAAGGGCAAGTTTGGCCAAAGGCCACCACCTTTGAGAAGAGAAAGAGCAAAAGTCAACAGAAAAGGGCGAGTCTCTGTTTGCAGGGGGACCACCCTAGAGTGGGTTTGGAGCCTGGGGCACGGCCAAGTTGAGTCAGGATGAGCAGAACGGAAGGTACCTGTAGAAAGTCATAATCCATCCAGTTGAAGCCTGGAGAACTCGTGGGTTGGGGGTGGGAGTTGTCAGGGCTCCCAGGGGAGGGGCCGGGAGAGAAGGACCCTGAAGTTGGCTGAACTAGTATTGTGGTCACCAGAGAGGAGGCCCAGAGCCAGGCAGGGATTTCGCCCAACACTGCCTCAGCTGAACAAACTGTCCCTTAACCCCATCCAATTTCCATGCTCACCTAGCAACCCTCATATTTTTCTAAAATAATTTTTTATTATAAAACTGTACATACTTATAAAAGAAAAAAATTTAAAAACGCGTAAGTAGAAAGAAGGAACAAAAATCGTCTGTGCTGGGACTTCCCTGGTGGTGCAGTTGTTAAGAATCCATCTGCCAAGGCAGGGGACATGGGTTCGAGCCCTGGTCCGGGAAGATCCCACATGCCGCGAAGCAACTAAGTCCGTGTGCCACAACTACTGAGCCTGCGTGCCACAGCTACTGAAGCCCACGTGCCTAGAGCCCGTGCTCTGCAACAAGAGAAGCCACCGCGATGAGAAGCCCGTGCACTGCAATGTAGAGTAGCCTCCGCTTGCCGCAACTAGAGAAAGCCCACGGGCAGCAACAAATACCCAACGCAGCCAAAAATAAAATAATAAATAAATAAATAAATAAATAAATAATCATCTGTACTTTCACCACTTATGGTTCCATTTTGGAGTATTTCATTTTAACCTTTTTCATACACTAATAATCATATTGTACACATTATTTTAACACATGTCTTTTATCCAAACACATTTCCCCATTATAAACCCTTTGCCGTCATCATTTTGAATGAATGTATATGTTCATTGAGTTGAATCTCCCTCTCTTTCTCTCTTTCTCTCTCCCTATCATCCATCCATCCATCCATCCATCTATTTCACCTCCACTTCATAGAATATATCTATATTGAATTTATATATATAGTCCGATGTCTGTTCTCCAATGGCTGGTTATTTTGGCTGTTTCTAGGTTTTCATTATTACCAGTAATCCTGCCAGGAATGTCTTGGTGCAAAAAGTTTTTCCATTTTCAAATTATTTCCTTAGGAAGGATTCCCAGAAGTAGAATATATAGATCAAAGGATTTGAATATATCTATGGCTCATGATACTTACTGCCAGCCTGCTTTCCATATGTATGGCAACAGTTCACCTTCCTGCAGGCAGCCTATGATCAAGGCCGCTTCATTGCACCTTCTCAAGCGTTGAGCAATCTAATTTTTAAATAGCTCTGTTAATTTCTGACAGCCAGTGTAAGGTAATCAGTGATATCCTAGAAAAGAAAGGAGATGCCCTAGAGGGTTGGGGCCTTGGAAAAGTCTACCCTTCAGTGTGAATTATGCTGCTGTCTGGTTGGCTACTAGCCTATGATCAGGGATTTAAAGGCCGAAGGATCCAGCCAGGCATCCCTTTGGTCTCTCTTAACTGCAGCCCTTTCTGGAGAAAGGGATGTGACAGAAGGAAGGAAGAATAGGAGGACACAAGCCACCGGAGAGGCCACTCTTGATCACCCAACATCCATCTCACTCCTCTCCTCCTCCCATCGACAGATCTGCAGTTCATTCAGGTAGTCACGTAGACTCACTGATCACAGGAAGTGTGAGCCCCAACCCCAGCCCCAGGGAATGAATCACCAAAGCAAGCTTAATAATATCATTCCCACTGGCCAACCATTGGTCAGATGTGGGCATGTGACGCAGTTATGGTGAATGAAATGTAAGTAAGAGTTGGGTAGATGGGACAGATTTGGCTAGCATGGCTCTTTAGCCCTTTGCTCTATTCTCTTCTTCCTGCCTGGGATGCTAATAAAATGTCAGAGGTACAGCAGCCTTCTTGTGACTATGAGTTGATAAGCATGAAGACAAAAGCCAACATACCAAGGATGGCCAAGCAAAAAGATAGAGTCTGTGTTTGAGCAGCTGATCCACCCTTGGATTGTCTATTCCCAGACTTCTTGTTATGCAGAAAAACAACCTTAGGTTTATTTATGCCACTTTGGTTAGCTTTTCAATTACTTGGATTTGAGTGCATCCCTACTAAGAGATATATTGGCATACTGTTTTACTTTGGATAAATTATGCTAGCTGCTATAACAAACATACCTCAAACCTCACGGCTAAACACAATAAAATTTTATTTCTTATTCATGTCACAGTCTGATGTGAGTTGAGCAGTGCTCCTCCAGGATCTAGGCTCCTTCCATCTTGTGACATTACTTTTTTCAGCATGTGGTCTCCAGGGTTTCCATGGAAGGTGAGAGGAGCTTGGACAACCACGCCCATGATTTTATGGTCATCCCTATAAGTGATATGGATCACTTTTTCTGACATCTCCTAGGCCAGAATCCAGTTGTAAGCACTCATCCTACCTGCAAGGGAGACTGGGAGATGCAGTCTTTCTATGTGCTCAGGAGGAAGAAATAGGGTTGGTGAGCAGGCATCCAGTCTCTCCTCCACACTCACAGAAAGGGAAACATCCCCAAAATGGACACCCCAGTTGCATCTGGGAATGGGTGCTCTGGATCTGGAAGGTGAGTCTGCTCTGATGTGCAGTGGCTGAGCCATGCATGAAGATCAGTAGTCCCTCAGCAGCACCCAAGGGGAGCCTTGCCAAATGCCTCATCACTGTTTCCCTAGTTTTTAATCCTGTGAAAAATGATACTGACATTTCCCAAAAGTGTGTTTTAAAGAATAGTAAGACTTTTCTTCTTTTCTTTTTAAGTTTGTACATTCTAAAGAGATGGGTGGCCTGTGGCTTTGCGTGGAATGGGCTTGGCAGGGTCTAAATCACCTCAGTCAGACTGTCTTATCTTAGATGCTTTTTTCATAACAGTCATGGGTACTGACTCTGTGTGAAAATCTGGATCACCCTTGGGGCTCAGATACAGAAAAACTGGGGTTCTCACCCTTAAGGGACTTGCCAACTGGTCAGCATCTATGTCCACACATGAGGGGGGAAAGGACAGGAGAGGGGCCATCAGTGGGTGCCGTGGCCAAGAGCCCAAAGCTTGTGGAACCATACACGGTCACACAGGGGAAGCTCACTAGTCAGGGCAATGCCAGCCTGAAAGGTAGGCCCTCGCCGTCATCTTGGTGCCACCGTTCCTTTGCTTAACCAGGCAATATATGCAAAATGCTAAGAACGGTGTGTGGCACATGGCACTTTCTTTTCATTCATTCATTGATTAATTGGTTATTTGGTTGGTTGACTGACTGACTGATTCATTCAGCAAACAGGGAAGGAACATCTATTACGTGCCAGGCCCTGGGCTGGCTCTGAGGACAGTCAGCGATCTCTGTAGGACTGTAAATCTGGCAATCCTACTCCGGAGCTCCCTTCCAGTGAAGGAGCTGATCAGATAAACTGGTAATTACAGCACAGTGCAGTTCTTTGTGGAGGTACACAGGAGGGACCTGAAGCCCTCCTTGAGGGGTTAAGGAGAGCATCCTGGAAGAGGGGGTGCCTAAGCAGAGTCTTGAAGGATGATTAGGAAGGAGATGGCCAGGCAGGGATGGTTACATATTTTGCAGGGCTCAGCGCAAAATGAAAATGCAGGGCCTCTTGTTCCAAAGGCAGGGAAAAGTGCCATTTAAAGATTAGTGTAATTTAAAGTGCCACTGAAAATAAAGCTTTTACCGTTCTTCCACAGTCTCTCTCTTGACTTATAATTTTTTAAAAAAAATTTCTATTTAATGATACTCTAAAGAAAAATTAAACATTTAAATCATTAGCATGCATTTTACCATCCATCTTTATACTGTGTAATGTCATTTTTAAATGGAAATATAAGAGCATTTAATTCATATGCAGAATCACTGAAATGACACAAGTATTTCATAGTTCTGGCATGTACATATATTCATTCTTACCGGAAAAGTGGCAATGCTCAACTATTTTTATTTTGCTTCATTATAGAATCGAGTTCTCCCCACATTTTCTGCCTTAGTCTTACTGCTGAGTAAGGATGGACTAAAAGGAAAGGGACTGTGGTTGCCCGTCTCTCCCTTTGCTTCTGTGCCATCATTTTCAGCATAATCGGTTGCCTAACACAGGGACATAATGTGACGTAGGAAGGATGAGACAGGTCCTTGGTCCTTGTGTCTCAGAACACCAGGTGTGAGTGTGTCCATAGCAAGTTCTGGTTTGATTGGAAAGTGTGGCGTCTCGTTAGTGGCCTCACTCACACACGTCACATGCTCAGCTTGAACTCACTTGGGGTGTCACTGAACTCGAGCAGGTCGTGGGTTCCCTGGAACCTTGTGCTGGTGGAGTGCAGGGGACGGCAGACACACATGCTGCACGTACCTCCTCTGCTCGTGTGCATCGTCCCATTGGATTTCACTTACAACACACAAGTTCAAAGATAAAATTATTAAGAATTTTAAGATGGCGACAGCAGGATATTAAACCAAGCATGGAGCCCTCCTGTGCGTGGCCCAGGTGCAAGGTGAGGGGGTTACGGAAGCCGTGCAGTGAGCGTGGACAGCGCTGCTGAAGAGTGAGACACGCGGAACCGTGGTGGACACGCATACTGCGTGTAACCCCACTGCTCACACTCATGCGTCATTGTCCCATCCGACGTCACTTACAAAATACAAGTTCAAAGATAAAATGGTTAAGACTTTCAAGATGACGACAGAGAGCATTACATCAAGCACGTGGCCCTTGTGAGCACGGGGCCCTTCTGAGTGTGAGGCCCTATGCGACTGCTTAGGTCACAGGCTCACGAAGCAGCCCCGTGACCAGGTGAAGGGGTTGGACGGAAGAGAGCTTCCAGATACAGGGACGGGGCTGTGCGAAGGCCCCAAGGCCTGCCCAGGCTCTGTGTTTCCCTTCTGTGACTTATGGGGCATGGGGCCCCCCATACCCCAAGTCCTATTTACTTCCCGCCCTCTTGCCCTACTCACTCCCCATCGTCATTGCTATTCCACAACTCTGAGGACCCCCTGGGTAAATGCTTGGCTCTGGGCACACTGATTCCAGGTGGACAGGCCAGAGAGGTGTCCTGTCCCCAGGGATCTGTTCCAGACGGTGCCCTCTGCCTTGTGGCTGCTGCCTACCCAGGGTCTCAGGAAGGCCTGGCAGACTGCGGGCTTATGGGGAACCCTAAAGGAGTGGGGGGGTCTCTTCCTCTGACTGACACCAAGGCTGCCCAGAGGGAGGGAGCCCCACATCGCGCTGCCACCCCTGCGCTCAGCCCCCACCTCTCTCCACTTCTCACATCCCTCATTGCCGCCTCCAGCCTGTAATAGGGCAGCCTTGTGAAGGCACACATTTGCCTGCGTCCAAACCTTGACCAGTTTGACTACTGTGCCAGCGTCCCCCCTCTCCAGCCTCATCGTCACCTGAGCCAGTCTCTTTCCGACTGTACGACCATGGCAAGTGGCTACAGAAGGCACATCGTGACGTCGGCTGGCCGGGATGCGGGCCATGGCAGGGCACAGTCTCTCATGCTGGACCCTGACGTCCAGCTCTGCTAAATCTACTGCAAGCTGGAAATCTGGAGCAACCCTGTAAAGGAGGTGTGAAGCAGCAAGAAGTCTGGAGGGTGAGGTGGGATGCAGAGGGGGAAACAGAGGACAGAAACGCGCTCTGGCGGCCTCCTCTCTAGTCTCATCTTCTCTGCCTTTTTAGTTCTGCACAGGGAGCCAGGCTGCGCTGAGGTTCCAGAAGGTCTAGAGCATTTCTTGCCACTTCTGATCCAAGTGGATGTATTTCTGGCAGCTTAATTTTGGATGCTCCCAGCGTGGGAAGAAAGGCAGGAACGACATTTAGGTGGCTGGACCAGAGGGGAAACCATGGCCGCATGACTTTTTGAACCGTGCCCTGTCAGGAACAGACTGCTCTTGGCAGCTAAACTGTGCTGCCCCGACCTGCTTCCAGGTGGGCGGGCCAGGAGGGGAGGGGACCAGGCTTAGCAGACGGCAGATCCAGCTAGGAAGGGAAACCTTTTCTGGCACTAAAGGAACCGGGGTGCTTTTGCAAAAGAACCCTCAGGTTATGAGTAACTAGGGCCTCCTCATAAGGGTGCGGATGAGCTTGGGGTTGGATGGGCCCAGGTCAGCAGCACCCCTGTCCCTCCCAGGGTCACGTGGGGATTCGTGGAACTAAGAAGACGTCCAGGGCCAGCTCAGTGCCGGGCTCTCCACCGATGATCCGTCCACGGTAGTAAAGGCCTCTCATGGGTGAAAAGTGCTGGGATGGGACCAGAGAGTTTACCTTCAGGGACTCCAGCTAGTGTGGAAATCCACAGGCCTGAAGGTGGATGGTCTTTAAAAACTGGTCGGAGCAGGAATGGTGATGGACAAATCTCCTGATATTTAAGAAAGAAAAAGGTTAGTTTTCAAAATCTGAGACTGATGGGTTGTATTTTTGATTGAGTTCCTCCTTGGCACAAATTCTGAGACACATTATAAAATAGTCAGAAAAGAACGTGGAGCTCATGAAGAAGTCAGCTTTGTTGGTTATCTATCTATCTCCCTATCTTCATTAGTTTTGGCTGCGTTGGGTCTTTGTTGCTGTGCATGGCCTTTCTCTAGTTGTGGCGAACGGGGGCTACTCTTTGTTGCTTCTCATTGCGGTGGCTTCTCTTGTTGAGGAGCACGGGCTCTAGGCACGTGGACTTCAGTAGTTGTGGCACATGAGCTCAGTAGTTGTGGCGCACGGGCTTAGTTGCTCCGTGGCATGTGGGATCTTCCTGGACCAGGGCTCGAACCCGTGTCCCCTGCATTGGCAGGCAGATTCTTAACCACTGTGCCACCAGGGAAGCCCCTCTATTTTGTTGATTTGCTTGTTTGTTCACTCACATGGCTGAGCAGAGGGCTGATGCTCTATCTATGGGATTGTAAGTTAACTGACAGCAACCGAGGGTGATGCCGTTTTCCTTTGGCAGTGAGGTTACTATGAGTGTCCCAGGAAAATACCCTGCTCATAGGCTATTTTAGAATTTGTCTGGGCATTTGAAAGTCCCCCTTGAAATCTTCATGAACCACAGCTGGAAATACGAGCTGAATGTTGGCCAGTTAGGATAGGATTGAGTTTGGTTTCTCAATCAGCCATGAATCTGGTAACTCTGTAAAATCGCCAATATTTGACTGTTTTGACCTATAAAAATGGCCATTGTGTATGGTTCGCCTGCTATTTATTGGACCGGGGAGCTGCCTAATTCCCTTCCAACATGAGGGCTCTGCTTTGTTATGAAGTTCTGTCCAGAGGATTCAGAACTTCAGCCACTTCATGGCAGAGTGAAAAGAGCTCCAATTCTGGGCCCGGAGGGCCCTGTGTTCAAATTCTGGCCCCATTGCTCCCAGGATTCACAAAGGAACACGTGTGACCTGCCCAGCACTGTGCCTGCCCCTCTCGGGCTCTGTCACCTCGTCTCTGCCGTTCCTGGTGTGAGGAGCTGAGCCGGGAGGTGTAAGGTCGGGGCTGGTGGAGCGGGGAGTGGCAGTGCATTGGGTCTGGGACCTGGGGGAGGAGCTGGGGTGGGGACAGCTGGGGACAACTGGGGGAGCCCAGAGATGGGGTGGTGCTTGGGAGGTGCCATGAGCCAAGCAATGTTGGATGCAAAGCGCAGACAGCAGGTGAGGCTGAAGATAAAACCCAGGGCACTCAAGTAGTTGTTGCCTCAAAATAACCAGCCTTCCCCCAGCTTAGTGACCTCCAATAGCAAGTCTTCATTCCCCAGATCTAGGGATGATGGCCGGGCTTGCCTGGATGGCTGTAGCAGGCAGTGGTTGGGTTTGTTCTGGGGTCCAGGGTGAGGAGACAGTGGCTAGCTAGGACATGTTTTCCTCAAGGGGGAGGTGGAAACATGCCATGTCCCTTATGTCCTGTCACTTCCACCTAAACCCCGTTGGCCAAAGCAAGGCATATGGCCAAGCCCAATATAAATGGGGCAGGAAAGTGCACAGGTCCTGGTTGGGGGCTGGGTGTTGAGGGAAGCGCATGATCACTGAACAAGAACCCACTTCAGCACCATATTGCAGCCCGGGACAGTCAGCAGAGACTAGGATGAGTGACAGCTGGAGAGCTTTTCTTTAAAAGTCCCAGTACACACTTGCCATGCGGCTTCAGAAACGTGCTCTGTGGCCCTGAGAGTTTCCGGTAATATAAGCAGCCACTTCTATTTCATTCCTACCCCGGGCCATGTACATTATTGTCAGTCCTCAAATTAGCCCTGCCAGGTGGTGTTATCACTGTATTCTCCAGTTGAAGAATTCAAATCTTTGAGAGATCTAATGACTTGTCCTGCCCATCAGCCAGGATTCCAAGGCAGCGGCTTGTGCCCCAAGGTCCATGTGCTCTACACGTGTTCACCTCGAAGGCGTCTGACCTTGGGTGCAAGAGATTCCAGCTTCAATGGCTGCAAATAGGCATTTGGGGACAGAGAGGGCTCCTTGGGGTCCCACATATGAAATAGAGTCCAAGTCTATCTGGCTGCCTTGAGGGGCTGGCCGTGGTGACAACTGCCTTTCAAGAGCTGAATAGAACTCATCCTTAGTCACGTCTGCGGGGTCTGCTAACACGGCTGGCTCCAGAGTAACATGGGGGGTAAACTGGGTTTCTTAATGGTGGAATGTATCATGCTGGCCCATCACACTGGCCCACTGAGAGGTAGGAGAAGAAGCCATCACTGCTCAACAGGGTTCCCTCAGCCAAGAGCACAGTTCTGTCACTGGCCGCCTTGGCTGTGGAGATGCTCAGTAGGTGACG
>RJWK010027588.1:0-12698 GCA_004363435.1 Platanista minor
TTTTTTTTTTTTTGCGGTACCTGGGCCTCTCACTGTTGTGGCCTCTCCCGTTGCGGAGCGCAGGCTCTGACGCGCAGGCTCAGTGGCCATGGCTCACGGGCCCACCCAGCCGCTCCGCGGCATGTGGGATCTTCCCGGACCGGGGCATGAACCCGTGTCCCCTGCATTGGCAGGCAGACTCTCAACCACTGTGCCACCAGGGAAGCCCCACGTTTAGCTTTTTGAGCAACTGCCCAACTGTCAAAAATGGCTGTACCATTTTATAGTATCAACACATATGTAATTTAAAAAATAGCTTTATTGGGGTATAATTGATTTACAATGAAATGTACCTATGTACCTATATGAAGTATTTAATTTGATAAGTTTTTTTTGCGGTACGCAGACCTCTCACTGCTGTGGCCTCTCCCATTGCGGAGTACAGGCTCTGGACACGCAGGCTCAGCGGCCATGGCTCACGGGCCCAGCCGCTCCGCGGAATGTGGAATCTTCCCAGACCGGGGCACGAACCCATGTCCCCTGCATCGGCAGGCAGACTCTCAACCACTGCACCACCAGGGAAGCCCTAATTTGATAAGTTTTGACATATATATATATATATATGTATATATATACACCTGTAAAGCCATAACCACAATCAAGATAATGATCACATCCATCACTACAAAATTTCCCTCATGCCTTTTTGAAATCCATTCTTCCCATCCCTCCCCACTCCATCACCCTATTATTCCCAAGCAAACAGTGATCTGATTTCTGTCACTATGGTTTAGTTTGCATTTTATAGAATTTTACATAAATGGAATCACACAATATGTACTCCTTTTTGTTTGGCTTTTTTCAGTGAGCATACTTATTTTAAGATTCATCCATGTTGAAAAGATCAATAATTTCTTTTTTATTGACAAGTAGTACTTATAGATATATATATAAATTTGTTCATTCATTCACCTGTTGATGGATATTTGGGGTTTTTCTAGTTTAGGGCTATTACAAATAAAGGTGCTACGAACATTCATGTACAAGTCTTTATATGGACATACTCTTGAATTTTGGCAGGGTGAATATCTGAATGGAAAGTCTGGATTATGTGGTAGGCATATATCCTACATTTTACAAAACTTCTAAACTCCTTTCCAAAGTGGTTGCACCATTTTATATTCCAACCAGCTGTGTATGAGAGTCCCAGTTCCTCCACATCTTCACCTATACTTGATATGGTCAGTTTTAAAAATTCTATTGACTCTAGGGGCTTCCCTGGTGGTGCAGTGGTTAAGAATCCGCCTGCCAACGCAGGGGACATGGGTTCGAGCCCTGGTCCAGGAAGATCCCACATGCCACAAAGCAACTAAGCCCGTATGCCACAACTACTGAGCTTGTGCTCTAGAGGCCGTGAACCACAACTACTGAGCCCGTGTGCCACAATTATTGAAGTCTGTGCGTCTAGAGCCTGTGATCTGCAACAAGAGAAGCCACCACAATGAGAAGCCTGCGCACCGCAACAGAGTAGCCCCCGCTTGCCGCAACTAGAGAAAGCCTGCGTGCAGCAATGAAGACCCAACACAGCCAAAAAAAAAATAAAATAAAAAATAAAATTCTATTGATTCTAATAGGTGTGAAGAGGTATCTATTTCTGATTTTAATTTGCATTCTCTTAATTACCAGTGATGATGAGCATCTTTTCATGTGCTTATTTGATGAAATGCATGTTCAAATATTTCTCTATTTATAAAAATGGCTTTTTTATTGAGCATAAAAAAGAGCTTGTTATATATTCTTGATGCAAGTCCTTTATCAGATACGTGTTTTGCAAATATATTTTTCCATTTGGGGCTTATCTTTTCATTCTCTTAACAGTGTCCTTTGAAGAGCAGAGCTTTTTAATTTTTTTTTTTTTATTTTGGCTGTGCAGCTTGTGGGATTTCACTTCTCTGACCAGGGATCGTATCTGGGCCATGGCAGTGACAGCACCAAATCTCAACCACTAGGCCACCAGGGAACTCCCAGAACTTTTAATTTTGATAAAGTCCGAATTACTGATTTTCCTTTTGGGGATTATGCTTATGGTGTCGTACCTAAATTTTTTTTTCTTTGTATAATTGACCACAACGATTTTCTCCTGATTTCACTTGTATAAAATATCTAGAATGGGCAAATTAATTGCAAGAGAAAGTATATTAGAGGTTGCCAGGGGCTGGGAGCAAGGGGAATGGGATTTTATTGCCTAATGGGTACAGAGTTTCTGACTGGGGTGATGGAAAAGTTTTGGAAATAGATAGTGGTAATGGTTGCAAAACATTGTGAATGTAATTAATGCCACTAAATTGTATACTTAAAATGGCATATTTTATGTTATATATATTTTACCACAATTAAAAAAAAAGATATACCACTTCACTTTTATTACAATGGATATAATAAAAAAGAGAAGCAATAACAAGTGTTGGCAGAATGTGGAGAAACTGGAACCTTAATATAACGCTGGTGGGAATGTAAAATTTTGTGGCTGTTTTGGGAAACAGTTTTAAAAAGTGAAATATGTTCAATAATTCCACCCCCTACATACCTATCCAAGAGAAATGAAAACATATGTACACAAAAATTTGTACACAAATGTCCATGGCAGCACTATTCATAGTAGCCAAAAAGTAGGAACAACCTGGTGTCCATCAACTGATGAATGAATAAAGAAAATGTGATATATCCTTATGATACAATGTTATTCAGAAATCATAAAGAATTGAGTACTGATGCATGGTATAATATAGATGGACCTTGAAAAAATTATGCAAAGTGAAAGAAGCGAGCCACAGAAGATCAAATACTATATGATTCTGTTTATGCCAAATGTCCAGAATAAGCAAATCTGGAGAGACGAACGTAGATTAGTGGTTGCTTAGGGTTAAGGGGAAGGTAGTAGGGGAAATGCAGAGTGATTGCTAATAAGTACAGAGTTTCTTTTTCAGTGGACAAAAATGTTCCATAGATGGGAATTCCCTGGTGGTCCAATGGTTAGAACTCTGCACTTCCACAGCAGGGGTCATGGGTTTAGTCCCTGGTCAGGGAACTAAGATCCTGCATGCTGCACTGTGTGGCCAAAACAAAACAAAACAAAAAACAAAAAAAAGTTCCACAGATAGCAGGGATCACTGCATAACCTTGTGAACTTACTAAAAAACAATGAACAGTACATTTTAAATGGGTGAATAGTATGGCTTGTAAATTATATTTATAAAGCTGTTAAAGAATCACTGGTCCGTATCCATATGGTTCTATTTCTGGACTCTGTTCCATTTATCTGTCAATCTTTATGCCAATGCCACCCTGTCTTGATTACTGTGGCTTTAGAATACGCCTTCAATCAGGTAAAGTAAACCCTCTGACTTTGCTCTTCTTTTTCAAAGTTGTTTTGCCTATTCTAGGTCCTGTGTATTTCCATACAAATTTTAGAATCAGCTTGTCAGTTTGCATAAAAAAGAGTACTGGATTTTTTATTGTGATTGAATAGCTTCTATAGATCAACTTGGGGACAACTGATATCTTAACAGTGTTTTCTTCAACTCATGAAGGTCTATCGTTCATTTTTATTTAGGTCTTCTTTAATTTCTCTCAGCACTGTTTTCTAGTTTCCAGTGTAAAGGACTTTCACATATTTTGTCAGATTTATCCCCAAGTATTTCACATATTTTATGTTATAGTAAGTGACATTTTATTAATTTTAAATTCTCATTTTCACTGTTAGAATACAGAAATGCAATTTTTATATATTAATCTTGTATCCTTCAACTTCGCTTAAACCCAATTATTAGTTTCAGTTGCTTTTTTTCTAATTCCATTGGATTTCTACATAGGCAATTGTATTGTCTGCAAATAGACAGCTTTACTTCTCCAAACTGGCTGCTTTAATGTTGAATAGAAATGGGGAGAGCAGATATCCTTATCTTGTTCCTGATCTTAGGGGGAAACTATTCAGTTTTTCACCATTAAATGTGATGCTAACTTAGGGTTTCTGTAGATTCTTTTTTTCATGTTGAGGAAGTTCCTTTCTATTCTAAGTCTAATGGGAAGTCTGTTTGTTTGTTTGTTTTAAATTTATTTCATTTATTTATTTTTGGCTGCGTTGGGTCTTCATTGCTGTGCACGGGCTTTCTGTAGTTGCAGCGAGCAGGGGCTACTCTTTGTTGCGGTACATGGGCTTCTCATTGTGGTGGCTTCTCTTGTTGTGAAGCATGGGCTGTAGGCACACGGGATTCAGTAGTTGTGGCACGCGGGCTCAGTAGTTGTGGCTCACGGGCTCTAGAACAGAGGTTCAGTAGTTGTGGCACACGGGCTTCGCTGCTCCGAGGCATGTGGGATCTTCCTGGACCAGGGCACGAGCCTGTGTTCCCTGCATTGGCAGACGGATTCTTAACCACTTGTACCACCAGCGAAGTCCCCCAAGCTGCTTCAAGCTTTTGATTACTGTCCAGGTTCTGAAAAAGTTGATTCTGACAGTTTTTGCCAGTTTTTAGGTGCACTTTTAGCGTAGAAGAATTTAGGTGTTCCTTACTCTGTTATTTTCACTGATGTCTCTCCTCTAAGTTTTAAAAATCTGGTTTGCTTGCAACCCTACTCTTCCAATCAGCCACATTTCAAGTGCTCAGTAGTCACATAATGCTAGTAGCTACCATGTTGGACAGTGCAGGTGTATAAGAAAATTTCTAAGCAGAGTTATTTAAAGGAATATAAATGAAAAATGAAGTCTTGGGGACTTCCCTGGTGGTCCAGTGGGTAAGACTCCATGCTCCCAAATTAGGGGCCTGGGTTTGATCCCTGGTCGGGGAACTAGATCCCACATGCATGCCACAACTAAAAGAGTTCACATGTAGCAACTAAAAGTCTGCATGCCACAACTAAAAAGATCACACATGCCGCAACAAAGATCCCATGTGCCTCAAGTAAGACCCCGTGCAGCCAAAATAAATAAATAAATTTAAAAAATATTTTTTAAAGAAAGAAAAATAAGGTCTTTAATTGCTTTCTTATATCTTGCCATGAAATGATTTTCGTGGCAAGGTGAGGACACTAGGAACCATAGGTTGCAAATAATAATAGCTACCACTTCTTAAGCACTTTACTTAATGCCAGATAACATTTTAAGACTTACATGTATTAACACTTCTATTCTTTATAACAACCTAATGGAATAGGTATTATTGTACTTTAACAACACAGAAAGCAAAACATCAAGAAGTTAAGCAACTTACCCAAAGTCTCACAGCTAAAAAATGGTAGACCCAGGATTCAAACCTTGAAAGTCTGGTTTAAAGCTCATGCTATTAACCACCACTCCATGCTATGTAGTAGACCTTAAAGGAGGAATTCAGAGAAAAATTATTTTGGCCAAGGGAGGACAGGGTGGGGAGGAAACAGTACTATACAGAATATTTAAAAAAAAAAAATAAGAAAGTCTAAAACACATTTACAAGAAAACAAACTCACATTTTTATTGAGGGCTATATACCTGCACCTAGCACTTTACTTGATATTTAGTAAGCAGTCAGTGAATATTTGTTGAATAAATAACTACTGCGTATTTATACATTGCGCTAGTTCTTTACAAATGCCTCATTCCAAGTCATTTTTAAGAAGAGACACTGAAGCTCAGAGTGGTGGAATCATTTTCCCCCTCACTTGCTAGGCAGTGCAGGGATTAGACTAGAGCTCAGTCCTCAAATTCCATGTCTCCTACACTTTAGCTTTTTCTGAGTTCAAAAAGGATCAAAGTTACAAAGGATAAAAACTTACACCAGATTACACGATCACGCTTCACTTATGTGCATGTAGATTATGTGACTGGGGATGGGGAGAGAAGACGGTCCAACTGTGGCAACCTGGGTACTCTTTTCTCTTGCTTGCTTAGGGTACAGACTTCAAAGAATGGAGCTACATAGAAAGGCAGGAAGAGTTGCAGTATGGAGAATGTGAGCAGAAGTATAACCACATAGTAACAGTTACAGTTGTTCTAGCAGCTAAAATCCTTGGTGACCCTGCCATCTCTAAGTAACTCACTGAGGAGATCTGGAGAAGTGAGAAAAGCCTTCCCTGAGCAAACACTTATTGAGCATGTACTATGTGGCAGTGGATAGTCCTGCTTTAGAAGAAGACATAGACACCAATAAAAATTATGATACATTATTATTGTATAAACTACAATAAAAATATGCAATGTACTTTGAGAGAAAAAAGGATGGAGCAGCAACTAATTGCCTGAGAGGTTTAGAGAAAACTTTTTAAAGGATTTGACTTTTGAACTGGATCTTTAAATTTGAGTACAGTACGAAAAGAGTAATCCATATGGAGGCATGAGTGTAGTTATAAGGTATGTTTGGGCTGGAGTGAAGGGTTATGAGGAGGGATGGCAGTAGGAAGGCTGCTACAGTGGTTAAGGGGTGGATGGTCAAGGAATTTAAACAGACCAGTGAATATGACTGTGTGTCTTCTTTAGCAAGGCACGCCCCGTGGTGAGGGAGGATGACTAATGAAGGGGAAGGACTAGAGTTGGGCAAATTAGTTAGACATGATAAAGGTCTAAATTACACTGAGAGAATGAGGAGGTGAGGAAGAGATTTAGGAGAGGTAGAACTGACAGAACTTGGTGATCAATTAGATAAAAAATGGGTGAGGAAGGGAAAAGTTGGGAAGAATTACTTCTATTAATGAAGATAGAACAAGTAAGAAGAATAGACTGGGCTGGGGAGTTCAAGAGAAGTTGAGTTCTGTTTTGATAATCAACCTGTCTGCAGAATATCCCAAGGGGTTGACCTGTAGGTTTTGAGCCTAAAGCTTGAGAGGAGATCAGGGTGAGAAACAGAGATTTGGGAGTAATTAGATGATAGGTGAATTCGTGGCAGTCAAATTGGACACCTAGGAGGAGCTGATAGTGACAAAAAGCTTGTGGTGGTGGAGGCTCCTTGACACTGAAGAAAAGGAAAGAGGTGTTCCTAAAGCAGACTAAAAAGAGGCTGTGGGGCTTCCCTGGTGGCGCAGTGGTTGAGAGTCTGACTGCCGATGTAGGGGACATGGGTTCGTGCCCCAGTCCGGGAAGATCCCACGTGCCGCGGAGCGGCTGGGCCCGTGAGCCAATGCCGCTGGGCCTGCGCGTCCGGAGCCTGTGCTCTGCAGTGGGGGAGGCCACGGCAGTGAGAGGCCCGCGTACTGCAAAAAAAAAAAAAAAAAAAAAAAAGAGGCAATATAATGAGGAAAAAGTGGTTTTGTGAAAGTCAAGGGAATAAGAGGTCTCAAGACAATGTGGTTCTCCAAGTCAGATGCTGAGAGAAGATGACATAGGATAAGGATTGAAAACTGGCCATTAGATTTGACAATTAGGAATTTTCTGATGATCAGGAGAAGAGATGCTTCAGAGAAAGCAGAAGCAGTTTGCAGTGGGTTTAGGAGTCTGGATGGGAAGAGGTCTGGCTGTTGTTTGCAGAGGTGGTTCATGAATATTCCAATTGCCAGGTGGGTTAGGGGATGAGGAGAGGGTGTTCCATACTCAGAAGAGGAGCTTGGAGGTTGTGGTAGCCCCAAGAAACCCTGCAGCAGCCCACGACTGGCTAATTTTGTCATGGAATTCATGCAAAAATTACTTTGAAGTAAATTTATATGTGGTTTTGTATCTTGTGCTCTTTTATCTTTTTCATGAGATGCTGCCATCAATCAAATTGAAAACGTTTTCAATAGCCAAGACATGGAAACAATCCAAGTGACCCATCTGTGTATTCCATACACAATGGAATATTACTCAGCCATAAAAAGTATGAAATATTGCCATTTGTATCAACATGGATGGACCTAGAGAATATTATACTTAGTGAAATAAATGAGACAGAGAAAGAGGAATACTATGTGATATCACTTATATGTGGAATCTAAAAACTAATACCAATGAAATCTATATACAAAACAGAAACAGACTCACAGACACAAAGCAAATTTATGGTTATCTAAGGGGAAATGTAGGGGAGGGAAAATTAGGAGTATGGGATTAACAAACTACATAAAATAGATAAGCCACAAAGATTTACTGTATAGCACTGGGAATTATATTCGATATCTTGTAATAACCTAAAAAGGAAAATAATCTAAAAAAAATAACTGACTCACTTTGCAGTACACCTGAAACTAATACAATATTGTAAATCAGCTATACTTCAATTTAAAAAATTTATTAGGTTTTCCTACTTAAGTACTTTATATTCTTGGAACATTAGGACAGATTTCAACAGTACATAAATATTGAAAATTATGCAACAAACATCCAACTATTTACTGCCTATATTACTACCTATATTTACTGCCTAGATTCTACAATTAATATTTTGTTGTATTTGCCTTATCACTTATCTACCCGTCTTACCATCCCTCTTTCCATTCACCTTATTATTTGATGCACTTCATTGCAACTTAAAGACATCAATACACTTCATAATCTATCAATATGCGTATCATTAACTAGAGTTCAACATTAGCTTAGTTTGTGTGTGTGTGAAATTTAAAAATCATGCAACTTAAGTGGGACATTCTCTGAGTTTTGGTAAATGCATATACCTGTGTAACCCCTATGATGACATCACCATTAGCTTAAAAAGTCCCCTCATTTCCCTTCCCAGTCAGTTTCCCTTCCCTCCTCTCCCACAAAGCAGCTCTTGTTCTGGTCTTTCTCACTGTAGGTTGGTTTTACCTGTTCTAGAACTTCACATACAGGGAATCTTACAATATGCACTCTTTCATATTTGGCTTCTTTCACCCAGTTAAAGTGTTTTTGAGATTGATTCATGTTGTATTAGCAGTAATTTCCTTCTCTTGCTGAGTATTATTCCATCGTTTGAATATACCACACTTTATATCTTTTCTTCTGCTGTTGGACAACTACCCAGTTTCCAGCTTTTGGCAACAATGAATAAAAAGGCTATAAATATTCAAATTCAAGTCTTTATGTGGACATATGCTTTCACTTCTCTTGCATAAATACCAGGAGTGGAATGGCTGGAGTCAAAGAATAGGTGTGTTTAACTTTATAAGAAACTTCCATGCCTTTTCCCAAAGTGGTTGTTCCATTTTACACTCCCACTGGCAATGCTGCTTCACATCCTCTCCAACATTTGGTGTTGTCATTTAAATTTTAGTCATTCTAATACAGTATCTCACTGAGGTTTTAATGTTCATTTCTCTCATGACTAATGATGTTGAATACTTTATCATGTGCTTATTGGCTATTCATATATTTTCTTTTGTCTTTTCATTACTGAGTTAGAGTTTTTAATATATTCTGGATATAAGTTCTTTTTTAGACATTATGTATGTTGCGACTATTTTATCCTGGCCTGTGGCTTGTTTATTCATATTCTTAATGGTGTCTTTTAAAAAAAATTTTTTGATCAATTAATTTAAACATCTTTATTGGAGTATAATTGCTTTACAATGTTGTGTTAGTTTCTGCTGTATAACAAAGTGAATCAGCTATATGTATACATATATCCCCATATCCCCTCCCTCTTGCATCTCCCGCCCACCCTCCCTCTTAATACTGTCTTCATGAACAAATAGTTTAAAATTTTGTTTTTGGAATTCGATTTATCAATATTTTTTCTTTCGTGGTTAGTGCTTTCAAAGTCCTAAGAAACTTCTGCCTACACCCAAGATGTGAAAATATTCTCCTGTTTTCTTCTAGGAGCGTAATCATTTTCGCTTTTATGTTATGGCTGTGAACCATCTTTAATTTTTATGTATGGTATAAGGTAAGGGGCCAAAGGTTCATTTTTCCCCATAAAGACATCAAGTTGTACATGAATGGACCTAGAGATTGTCATACTGAGTGAAGTCAGACAGAGAAAGACAAATATCTTATCTTGTATATGTGGAATCTAAAAAAAAGGGTACAAATGAACTTATCTACAAAACAGAAATAGAATTACAGATGTGGAAAACAAATTTATGGTTTCTAGGGGGTAAAGGGGTAGGGATAAAATGGGAGATTGGGGACTTCCCTGGTGGTCCGGTGGGTAAGACTCCACGCTCCCAATGCAGGGAGCCCAGGTTCGATCCCTGGTCGGGGAACTAGATCCCACATGCCACAACTAAGAGCCCACATACAGCAACTAAGAAGTCCACATGCTGCAGCTGAGTCTGCATGCTGCAACTAAGACACGGTGCAGCCAATACAAATAAATAAATAAATAATAAATATTAAAATGGGAGATTGGGATTGACATATATACATTACTATATATAAAATAGATAACTAATAAGGACCTATTGTATAACATAGGGAACTCTACTCAGTACTCTATAATGGCCTATATGGGAAAAGAATCTAAAAAAGAGTGATGTATGTATGTGTATAATTGATTCACTTTGCTGTACACCTGAAACTAACATAACATTGTAAATCAACTATACTCCAATAAAAAGTAAAAATAAAATCAAGTTGTAGTAGCATTGTCTATTGAAAAGATTTTGCTTTTTCCATTGGGTTGCTTTGGTGTTTTTGTAAAATATCAAACTACTTCACATTTAAATTTATTGTACTATTTATAAAATGTTTTTACTCTCATATTCTCTTAACACTCTCTCACTGGGGGTGGATATATTCTCCTCATTTTGAGTTGAGAAAAATCAAGGCTCAGGGCAGTTCAAGAACTTGACCAAGGGGACACAAAGCGAAGGATGTACACGTAGAACTATTACTGAATCATAAAGAAATTATTTACATTTTAAACCTACTTTACCCAGTGGAAATATTATTAAATGGACACTTTTTCTGAAGGTAATGGAGTAACAGAAATAAGTGCATGTTTTTATATTTCAGCACTGGTGGTATTATCAGACTGCCAGCCAAACATATGCTTTCTTTGTAGGCTTGCGTGTGTCTAAGACAACCTATATTATGCATCTCTTTTTGAAAGGGTAAAGAATTACAATAGTTGCTTTGCAAAATGGGTAAGAATAATAGCTTTTAGCCAAGGTTGCTTGGACTTTATTTAAGATAAAGAATGTATTTCTCTCACCCTGATCTAAAAAGAAAGTTACTCTTCTCTGATTCGAAGAAATAAAGCAGTACATAAAGGTATGTATCATAAAGATAGATATAAAAACTAGAAAGAAACCCAATAGCCACTCTTGCTCTTTTTTCTTTCTCTCCTACTCTGCTATACGAATACTTGGGCATCCAGCCTGTCTCCAAATGTTTGGTACCACCTTCTTTTCCACCTCATGGAAGCAGTTTTCAAGCAAAATTGATCACTCGCTGAGACTAGGCCAACCTCAATGTTCTAACTCTCCAGATCACCTAGGCTCACCCTTGAAGTATCAGTCTCCTGTGCCCACCTGATTTACCCAACTGTAACACACAAAGGAATGGCCTCAGTCTTTGTGGCTCACTCCTCCGGTAAGAACCCTCTTTTCCCACATTCAGAGAGGCAACCTTGTTAAAACCACTCGTACATAATATACGTTAGGGATGTCATAACCAAAGCATCTACATTTTGTGAATTACATAGAATAAGAGGGTTGCATAACTATTTGAAGGGAACCTGAGGTCAGAATCCATCTTTTTTTTAATATAAATTTATTTATTTATTTTTGGCTGCATTGGGTCTTCTTTGCTATGCGTGGGCTTTCTCTAACTGTGGTGAGCGGGGGCTACTCTTTTTTTTTTTTTGCGGTACGTGGGCCTCTCACTGTTGTGGCCTCTCCCGTTGCGGAGCACAGGCTCCGGACGCGCAGGCTCAGTGGCCATGGCTCACGGGCCTAGCCGCTCTGTGGCACGTGGGGTCTTCCCGGACCGGGGCACGAACCCGTGTCCCCTGCATCGGCAGGCAGACTCTCAACCACTACGCCACCAGGGAAGCCAGGGGCTACTCTTCGTTGTGGTGTGCGGGCTCCTCATTGCAGTGGCTTCTCTTGTTGAGGAACACTGGCTCTAGGTGCACAGGCTTCAGTAGTTGTGGATTGTGGAATCTAGAGTGCAGGCTCAGTACTTGTGGCACACGGGCTTAGTTGCTCCGCAGCATGTGGGGTCTTCCCGGACTAAGGCTCAAACCTGTGTCCCCGGCATTGGCAGGCAGATTCTTAACCACTGCACCACCAGGGAAGCCCAGAATCCACGTCTTCTGACAACTTCATTATTCTTCCCCCGTCCTATATGTCTTCCCTCAACTATCTGTTAAACCAGGATGCTATAAAGTGGAACTAGGTTAACTACTCCTCATTCCAAGATGGAAAAACTTAGGTCAGAGAGGAGATTGCCTAACAACCAATTAAAGGCAGTTTTCCTGAGACCCAGTCAGCTAGGCTAGCCATTATTTTCCCTTTGTCCTTTACCAAAACAGAGAACTAAAAAAGTATGCCATAAACCCAAGAACAAAATACACAACCCTAATGACTTTCTTTAACACAAGAAAAGTTATGTGGGACTTCGCTGGTGGTGCAGTGGTTAAGAATCCGCCTGCCAATGCAGGGGACACGGGTTCGAGCCCTGGTCCGGGAAGATCCCACATGCCAGCGGAGCAACTAAGCCCGTGCGCCACAACTACTAAGCCTGCGTTCTAGAGCCTGAGAGCCACACCTACTGAGCCTGTGCGCCACAACTACTGAAGCCCGCATGCCTAGAGCCCGTGCTCTGCAAAAGAAAAGCCACTGCACGGCTTCCCTGGCGG
>RJWK010027588.1:12798-26449 GCA_004363435.1 Platanista minor
CCGCAACCAGAGAAAGACTGCACAGAGCAACGAAGACCCAACACAGCCCAAAAAAAAAAAAAAAAAAGTTACCTGATCTGTGTGCATGTTAATTACTACCAGTAGGCATACTTTGGAACCTGAACCTGCTATAAATAGCGACTGTCATAAAAGTTTAGCTGGTGAGTGGCACTTGATCAATAGCCTTGGGGTAAGGGGTTTTCTTATCAAAAAAAGAATAAGAAAGGTTTATTAGTGTCTCACCTACTGATCTAAGAGAAAGATATTCTGCAGTAGTTTTTTTCTTTTGCGGTATGCGGGCCTCTCACTGCTGTGGCCTCTCCCGTTGCAGAGCACAGGCTCCGGACACGCAGGCTCAGCAGCCATGGCTCACGGGCCCAGCCGCTCCGCGGCATGTGGGATCTTCCCGAACTGGGGCACGAACCCGTGTCCCCTGCATCGGCAGGCGGACTCTCAACCACTGCGCCACCAGGGAAGCCCTATGGTCAAATAATTTTTGACAAGGGTGCCAAGACAATTCAGTAGTGGATAAAATAGTCTTTTTAATAAGGTACAGGGAGGACTTCGCTGGTGGTCCAGTGGTTAAGACTGAGCTTCCACTGCAGGGGGCACAGGTTCGATCCCTGGCCGGGGAACTAAGATCCCACATGCTGCAAAGGGTGACCAAAAAAAGTAAATTAAAAAAAGAAAAGAAAAAAAAAGGTACAGGGACAACTGAATAGCCACAAGTAAAATAATTTAGACCTCTCAACTCAAATATATGCAAAAATAAACTCGAAATGGATCAAAGAGTTAAATGGAGGAGCAAAATCCATAAAACTCTTAAAAGAGAATATAGATGTAATTCTTCATGACCTTGGATTAGGCAATGGTTTCTTAGATATGAAGCCAAAAGCACAATTGACCAAAAAGAAAAAAAAAGAAAAGAAAAAAGATAAACTGGATTTCATACAAATTAAAAACATCTGGGGAATTCTCTGAAGGTCTAGTTGTTAGGACTCCAAGCTTTCACTGCCCAGGATGCGGGTTCCATTCCTGGTTGGGGAACTAAGATCCCACAAGTTGTGCAGCATGGCCAAAACAAAAACAAACAAACAAAAAAATCTGTGCTTCAAAGGATACCTGCAAGAAAGTGGAAACACAACCCGCAGAATGGAAGAAAATATTTGTAAATCATATGCCTAAGACTTATACCCAGAATATATAAAGAACACTTACAGCTCAACAACAAAAGGACAAATCACTCAATTAAAAAACAGGCAATCTGAATAGACATGTCTCCAAAGAAAAAATTACAAATGGTCAATAAATATAATATCATTAGTAAAGAGGAAAATGCAAATTAAAACCACAATGAGATAGCACTTCATACCCTCCAAGATGGCTATAATCAAACACAGAGTAGCAAATGTTGGCAAGGGTGTGAAAAAACTGAAACCCTCAAACCATGTTAGTGAGAATGCAGGATGATGCAGTCCCTTTGGAAAAAAGTTTGGCAGTTTCTCAAAAAGTTAAGCATAGGGTTACCATGTGATCCAGCAATTCTACTCCTATGTATATACCTAAAAGAACTGAAAACACACATCCACATAAAAAACTTGTATGTGATTGTTAATAGCAGCATGACTCATAATAGCCCAAAAGTGTTAACAACTGAAATGTCCATCATGAATGGATAAACAAAATATGGTATATCCATACAAAGAAATATTATTTGACAATAAAAAGAAGTACTGAAAATGTCCTAAGGTGGGCAAACTTTGAAAACATGTTAAGTGAAAGAAGCAAGACACAAAAGAACACATGACTCCATTTTTATGAATGTCAAGAATAGGCAAATCTATAGAGTCGGAAAATAGATTAGTGGTTACCAGAGAATGGGGAGTGAATTGGGTTTCCTTTTGGGGTTATGCAAGTGTTCTTGATTTAGATATTGGTGACAGCTGCACAGCTTTGTGAATATACTAAAGCCCACTGAATTGTATTACTTTAAAATGAAAAATTTTATGGTTTATGAATTATATCTCAACAATGATAAAGATAAACAAGCATAGGAGACCTAAAAGTTTACTTAAACACAAACAAAACAAAAACCTGAATGTTTTTCTATGGTTTAAATTCAGTTTTATAACTATGATCTTTTTTTTCTTCAACAATAATCATAATGATAACAACAGTAGGTACTTATTAGACTTGTAACAAGCATTTTATACTTAGTATTCTCTCTCAAATTATCTCAGTGACCTTGTACATAGTGGTTATGATCCCATTTTATAGAAAGGAAGTTGAAGTTCAAAGAGGCTGAGTAATTTGCCCAAGGTCATATCAAGGTAATTAAGTCTGACTCCAGAGGTTCTTTTTTTTTAGAGATTTTTATTTTTTGGCTGCATTGCACAGCATGTGGGGTCTTAGTTCCCTGACCAGGGATTGAACCCGTGCCCCCTGCAGTGGAAGCATGGAGTCCTAACCACTGGACTGCCAGGGAATTTCCTGGAGCTTCTATTATACCATTTTGTCTTCCTTAAAACAGGGGCTTACTGGTCTCTATTACTAAGTTATTTTTCAATGTGTTATGTTGTCCTTTCTGTCTCCATCAACAAAACAGATATTATTTCAGGACCCAGGATTAAACAATGATCTTTCTTCCTTAGTTTGCAGAGCACAGGGCAAAGACAGAAAAAAAGTCCCATATGACAAGTTTTTATTTGTATCAAATTACAGAGTACCATAAGTAAATATAAGATTATGACTTGAATATTGTAATATAGCTTATAATTTGGCAAATTATTTAATTATCCAAAGTTTATTACATGTTTGAGTACACACTGAAGAAATTACTTGGCATAACTTGGCAAGATAAATATTTCTGTACCTTATTTAACCATTTATCATGTATATATGTGGTACATATATGAACATATGTGTGTATATATGTGCACACACACTTCTGAATTAAATATACTTGTATAAAAGCTAAAGATTTATATACTGATATTATCTTTCATTCCTTTAAAAAAATCTATCATACTAAATTGCGTCTGCATTCAAAGCAGAAATGTAAAAAAATGATCACTTTACTAAGTACACATGAATTTACAAAGTAATAAAAATGAAACAAAATTTCTATTGAAATGTTATATTCCTGTTTAATTGACATTTAAATGGCACTATCAAACTATGGAAATAAACCTCTGATTTTAGGCTGTTGAGATAATAAAGATTCTAGTGCTTACTACTGTACCCTCTAAATTAAGATGAACATTATTATAGTAGGAAAGGTAACATTTAATTTTCTTCTTTATTAATATGGGAATTCTCAGAAAGCCATCAGGGCAGTGTCCTGGGCTGCGGTTTCCTGCTTTTTCATCAGTGGAAGTCTGGCTTCTCAGGAAAGGTGCAGCCAGTCCTCCTAATTATGACACTTGCTGCATAGTGGCCAGCACGGATGCATTCAGTCAGGGGCTTGTCAGAGACCAGCTGAGACAGAAAACCTGGAACACAGGCAAAAGGGAAAAACATGAGTATTGTGTAAGAGCATCAGAAGTGTCATATGGGTCAGAACGAAAAATGGTCTACATACCTATGTCTTTTTTCAGTCTTGATACTGAAGTGTCAAACCTCTAGGGTTAGAGAGTTCTTTCCTAATATTTCTTTTAAAGAGCTCAAGTCGGGATGTGACAACTCACCACCAAGTCAACCTAGTCTTTCAAAGCCTAAACTATCATGCTTTCCTTGATAAGGAGACTTTAACTCTGAGATTAAAAGGTTATAAGTAAGAAATACTGGCCAAATAATATTATATTGGGTCTTTACAGCTGAGAAATTATTAGTTATGCCTCTGACTTTCTCCCTGGATTCCTTCTGTATTGTTGTTATTCCTAGAAAATTGCTATTTGGAAAAAATATCTGGATATCTCTCCAAGAACAAATTTGAGAGTTGAAAAGTTATGAATGACCTTATTATCTCTTTTACTCCCAGAAGTAACAGCAAAATTATTTCTATAGCCAAGTACCATGGACCGGCTTAACATTAAAATAAATATGGTGGGCTTCCCTGGTGGCGCAGTGGTTGAGAGTCCGCCTGCCGATGCAGGGGACACGGGTTCGTGCCCCGGTCCGGGAAGATCCCACATGCCGCGGAGCGGCTGGGCCCGTGAGCCATGGCCGCTGAGCCTGCGCGTCCGGAGCCTGTGCTCCGCAATGGGAGAGGCCACAACAGTGAGAGGCCTGCGTACTGCAAAAAAAATAAAAAAAAAAAAAAAAAAAAAAAAAAAAAAAAAAAAAAAAAAAAAAAAAAAAAAAAAAAATATGGTAAGGTAGGAAACAGGCCTTCTGCTTCTGACCAACATGAAATAAAAGGAACCAGATTTACCCTTTCTCCAGAAACAACTTTAAAATGAAAACAAAGTATATGCAACAAAGTTTTTCAAATATTGTACATCAGCCACAAAAGATCCATGAAAGAAGGGAAACAAATGAGGTAAACTGTACAAGTTACCAGGCCACAACACATGGAAGGACAGCCTAGGCAGAGCCTGACAGTTTCACTGACGTGAGAAGATGGAATTGGGAGTCAAAGTAGGATAAAATTAAACATCTACAAAGACTGATCAGGAAAAAAAGAGGGGAGATATAAATTGCCAATATTGGTAATAAGAAATATGACATCACTATAGTATCTACACACACTAAAAGGATGATAATAAGGAAACATTAACAACTTTATGCCAATAGATCTGACCAGTTAAATTGGACAAACTTCTAGAGAAACACAAACTATCAAAGCTCACTCAGGAAGAAATAGATAACCTGAAGAGCCTACTATCTATTAAATATTTGATTTTACAATTAAAAAGCACATTAAAAGCACATAAATAAAGAAAATTCCAGGTTCAGATGGTGTCACTGGTTGAGTTCTACCAAATATTTAAGGAAGAAAAATAATGTCAATGCTATACAAACTATTCAGAAAACTGAAAAGGAGAGAATACTTCCCAACTCATTATTTGAGGCCAGCATTACTGATACCAAAATCAGAAAAGATGCGAATATTTTAGCAAATCCAATCCAGTAGTATATTTTAAAAAAGATAATAAATCATAATCAGGCAGCATTTATCCCAGAAATACAAGGTTGATTTAACATTCAAAAAAACCAATCAATGTAATCTACCACATTAACTAAGAAAACCATAAGGTCATCTTCACAGATGCCGAAAAAGCATCTGACAAAATCCAAGATCAGTTTCTAAAAACAACTTTCAGCAAACTAGGAATAGAAGGGAACTTCCTCAACCTCATAAAGGGCACTTATGAAACACCTGCATTTAAAATCATTCTTAATGGTGGATGATGGAATGTTTTTCCCTTAGAATTGTGAACAAGAATGTTTGTTCTTAAATATTGTACTGGAGACCCTAGCCAGTGCAATATGGCAAACAGAAGAAAGAAGAAAAAGCATTAAGACTGAAAATGAAGTAAAACTGTCTTCACTTGTAGATGGCATGACTGTCTATGTCTACGGTTCTCAACAATGCCAAATGTTCTCTGGGGGGAAAAATTGCCAATGTCTGGAGATATTCTTGGTTGTCAAACCTGCAGCAGAGGGTGCTACTGGCAACTAGTGGGTAGAGCCCAGGGATGCTGTCAAATATCCTATGATGTCAATAATGCCGAGACTGAGAAATCCTGGTCTATGTAGAAAATCCTATGGAATCTAGAAAAAAGTTACTAGAACTACTAAGTGAGTTTAGTAAAACTTCAGGATACAAAATCACTATGCAAAAATCCATTGGATTTCTGTACTAGTAACATGTATACATAGCAATTGTATATGCCAGCAAAATTGATATTAAAAATACTATTCACCGTACCATCAAATATGTGAAATACCTAGGACTAAATATGACAAAAGCTGTGTAAGACATTTACTTACACTGAAAATGACAGAACAGTGCTGAGAAAACAAAACAACAATGCTGAGAGAAATTTTAAAAAGCTAAGTAAATGAAGAGATATAAAGTGTGCAGAGATCAGAAGATTCAATGTTGTTATCAGTTCTACTGATTCAACGTAATATCAACCAAAATTCTAGCAGACTTTTCTAACAGAAACTGACAAGCTGATTCTACAATTTATGTGGAAATGCAAAGAACTTAGACTAATCAAAACACAACTTTGAAAAGAAGACTACTTGATTAAAAAACTTATTAAAGAACTAAAATAATTGGGACATTATGGCATAAAGATAGACAAATCAATGCAACTGAATAGACAGTCCAGCAATAAACCTACTTATATATGGTCAATTGATTTTCACAAAGGTATTAAGTAATTCAATGAATAAAGGATAATCTTTTAAACAAATGTTCTTAGAAGAGCTGGATGGCCATATGTGAAAACAAAAACAAAAACAAAAGCCCCCACTTCTACTCTTCCTCACATCAACCACAAAAATTAACTTGAAATGGAACATAGGTCTAAATGTAAGAGCTAAAACCATAAAACTCTGAGAAGAAAACTTAGGAGGAAATCTTAGTGATTTTGGACTTGCCAAAGATCTCTTAAGACATAAAAAGTATAAACTTTTATGAGAGAGAAAATAATTTTGACTTTGCCAAGTTAAACACTTTCATACTTCAATAACAAGAAACAACCCAATAAAAAATGGGCAACAGTGTTGAACAAACACTTTAGCAAAGAAGATAAACAGATATCAAACAAGCACATGAAAAGATGTTCAACATCATTATTCATTAGATAAATGTAAATTAAAGCCACCATTAGATACCACTGCCCACCCACCAGAATGGCTAAAATTAAAAAGACTGACAAACCAAGTGTTGGCAAGGGTACAGATCAACTGACACTCTCATATACTGATTGTGAGACTATAAAATGATAAGCTCCCTTTTGAAAACCATTTATCTGTATCTTAAAAAGTTAAACATACACCTACTATATGACTCAGTCTTTCTATTTCTAGGTATTTAACCCAAGGTAAAGGAAAGCATTTTTCCATATCACGATTTGTAAATGAATGTTCAGAGCAGCTTTATTTGGAATAGCCCAAAACTGGAAACAATCCAAATAGCATGGAAGCAGTAGATATCTCCATAGTGATGGTTTCACAGGTGTATACATAATCCAACATTTGTAAAGCTGTACACTTTAAACATGTGCAGTTTACTGTATGTCAATTATACTGCAATAAAACTATAAAAAATTGTTATAGTTATAAATAAGATAGTCAAGAACAGAAGAATCTGGGGCTGCTTCCCTCTTAGGAAAATCCGAGCTGTGGTAGCAGTACTCAAATACTCAGAAGAACAGATGATAATGAGAAACTGTTCCGTAGCCAGACTTTTAGGCCCTCCCATAGCCCCTGGGCAGCTGGGGGGGTGAAGGTTAATTTAAAAGCTGTGGTGTAGTGACCTGTAGAGAGCATTATAAAAGATTTATGTTCTCTCTCTTCTACCATTCTGACCACACAGGCTTCTCCCTGTCAGATTTGGGGAATGCTCTGTATTCAATAAAATAAATAAGTACGTCCAACCAAAGAATAATTAATTTGGTTAATGGAGTGATGTATTTTGAAGACATCTGCTTAGAATGTGAAGTCACTCTCTCAAGAGGTTTAGTAAGAGTATTTTATCAATGGGTTTTCAGGTAACAGTCAAAGGTCGATATTAACTTTCAGCAAAACTGTGAGACTAAACTGCTCAGCCCACACAGTGAATGGAACAGATGCCAAATTTAGTCAGATCAGCTTACAATGAAAACACGTCTATCAGAAGACTTACAAGGAACATCTGTTTTCCTCATTCCTCCTGGTATGTTCTTTGAGAGAAAAGAAAGCTTGGGGCTTCCCTGGTGGCTCAGTGGTTGAGAGTCTGCCTGCCATCGATGCAGGGGACATGGGTTCGTGCCCCGGTCTGGGAGGATCCCACATGCCGCAGAACGGCTAGGCCCGGCTAAGCCCGTGAGCCATGGCCGCTGGGCCTGCGCGTCCGGAGCCTGTGCTCCACAACGGGAGAGGCCACAACAGTGAGAGGCCCACGTACCACAAAAAAAAAAAAAAAAAAGAAAGCTTATGTTTATGAAATATTTTTGTGAAGCCTAAATACCAGCATCCTATTTTTAAGAGAAGAGCAAGCTGATGATTGAAGTCCCCTGAAGAGACATTTTCTTTGACAAGTGGAAAACCTGGATGCAGAAAAAAGCTAAGACCTTTGCCCCAGGTGATTATCAGTTCTTTAATAATCTATTTTAAAAAACGAACTGAGATGAACTACAGATATTATACAATCAATTATAAGTGGAACCTTCATAAAGTAGCTGGTGTGAATCTTCAAAAGTTGTACAAAATAGTTTAAATAAAGAGAGCTTATATTAAAGCTCCCTTACACTATATTAAAGAATCATAGGGAATCCTTTTATAATAGGAATTAAACATTCCCAAGATACATTTTTTATTGTGTAAAATATACATAACCTAAAAATTACCATTTTGACCATTTTTAAGTGTACAATTCATGGCATTAAGAACATTTTGCAATGTTGTGTAACTATCACCTCTATTGATTTCCAGAACTTTTTCATCATTCCAACAGAAACTATACTCATTAAACTCTCCATTCCCCCTACTCCTGGCCTCCGGTAACTGCTATTCTTTCTGTCTCTATGAATTTGCCTACTCCGGGTACTTCACGTGAGTAGGATCATGCAATATTTGGCCTTTTGTGTCTGGCTTATTTCACTTAGCATAATGTTTTGCAATATAATTTTTTAAGATTAGATTTTAATTATTAGCTGGCCTAAAATGTATTTTTAAAAAACTGTATTTGGAAATAATTTCAAATTCAGAGAAAACTTGCAGGAATAAAAACAACGCAAATAGTACACACATATCCTTTACCCGGACGCACTTATTGTCAACATTTTGTTCCTTCTGTGCACATGCTCTCTTTTTATACAATTTTCCCCCAAACTATTTGATAGGAAGTTGCAACTGTCATCTCCCTTTACCTTTAAATATATCTATGCGTCTTCCCTGAGAATAAGGCTATTCTCTTACATAACCATAGTCATCAACTTCAGTAACACTGGTAGAATACTGTTATCTAATCGACTGTCCATATTCCAGTTTTGTCAATGACCCAATAATGTCCTTTACAGCATTTTTCTTCCTTCTAGGATAGAATTTAGTCTAGGATTTGTCATATTTTTAGTCTCCTTTATCTTGAACATTTCCTCAGTCTTTCTTTGACTTTTGTGAAAGCACATTTTCAAAGAATACAGTCTTCCCCTACTCTGTATTTTTTTTTTTTTTTTTTTTTTGTGGTACGCGGGCCTCTCACTGTTGTGGCCTCTCCCGTTGCGGAGCACAGGCTCTGGACACGCAGGCCCAGCGGCCATGGCTCACGGGCCCAGCTGCTCCGAGGCATGTGGGATCTTCCCAGACTGGGGCACGAACCTGCGTTCCCTGCATCGGCAGGCGGACTCTCAACCACTGCGCCACCAGGGAAGCCCCCCTACTCTGTATTTAATAGAGTGATTCCCATTTTGGTTTGTTTGGTATTTCCTCATGATTAATTCAGACTATGTGTTCCTGGTCAGAACACTAGAAAAATTATGTTATTCTTCTCAGGGTATCACACATTTAGGAGCATATTATGTCTGGCTCCTGTTCACTGGTGACAATTTTGATCACCTGATCAAGGTGTTGTCCTATTTCTCCATTGTATAATTATACTTTCCCTTGCATCTAACAGGGAGTCTGTTGGTAGACAGTTTAATACCATGCAAATATGCTACTCCCCATCAAGAATCCCAATCCCTTCTCCCAGATTTAGTATTCACTCATGATTCTGAACTGAAGCAACTTAAACTGTGATGATTTTTTTTTTTTTTTTTTTTGTGGCACGCGGGCCTCTCACTGTTGTGGCCTCTCCCATTGCGGAGCACAGGCTCCAGACGCGCAGGCTCAGCGGCCATGGCTCACGGGCCCAGCCGCTCTGCAGCATGTGGGATCTTCCCGGACCGGGGCACAAACCCGCGTCCCCTGCATCGGAAGGCGGACTCTCAACCACTGCGCCACCAGGGAAGCCCAAACTGTGATGATTTTCTAACTCCAGCACTCCTTTCACATTTACCAGTCAGCTTCTGGCATTTTACTATATGCAAGAGCTTACCTTTTCTCCCATTTATTATTTTTAATCTATTTATTTATCAGTAAGGAGCACAGACTTTTGTTTTTTAATCAATGGTTTATAATTCATTACAGCCCTTAATTTGGTGCTCAAAATGTCACACTTTTTGCCAGTAGGAGTACCTTCAAGCTGGCTCAGGTGTCCTTGGATGTGCCCTCACACTATTTTTTTTTTTTTTTTTTTTTTTGCGGTATGCGGGCCTCTCACTGTTGTGGCCTCTCCCGTTGCGGAGCACAGGCTCCAGACCCGCAGGCTCAGCGGCCATGGCTCACGGGCCCAGCCACTCCGCAGCATGTGGGATCTTCCCGGACCGGGGCATGAACCCGTGTCCCCTGCATGGGCAGGCAGACTCTCAACCACTGCGCCACCTGGGAAGCCCCCTCACACCATTTTTGAGCACTTCCTTACTTTCTGGCATTATGTTCCGGGCTCTTAACATAATGCCAGAACCTGGAATTATCCATTTTTCCAAGGATATCGATTTCCTACTAGGGTGGAATGGTATTAGAGACGAAAGTGTGGGTGGTAAGTGCATTCTTTGCTTTTGGAAACTGTCAGCGAATTAAGCTAGGAAGTATTCACGTACACACATGCACAGATATACATACTTACACACATAAATGTGTACATATGTATATACATATATACACAGAACTATTTTAGAAATTGGGTTGACACCAATATTTCCAATTCCAATCCATCCCCACAGAGTTCTTTCTTACCTTCCCCCCTTCCATTATCATGATTTTGTACTTTCTTCTATAGTGAAAACCCTAGCTCCCAACAATATCAACACACTTATTTATTGGCTCAGTTTTTTTTTTTTTTAGTTTTTTTTTTAAATTGGAGTATAAGTTGATCTACAATTGGCTCAGTTTTGAAATATCTCTTAAAACAGCTTCAAAATTGCTTCACCACTTATCCTACGAAAACCCAAATCTACTAAAAAGAGTTTGGAATTGGTTTGCTGTTCTCCAATGTACTCAAATATTGTGCTCAGTTTGCCCTTTAGATTGGTTCTCTTTTTTACTCCACTTTAGAATGGTTCACTTTACTTAAGACCGAAAAAAATGTTGGGGTCGTGTGTTTCAGTTTGCTTTCGTTCCCCACTTTCACCCTTGTTAATTTAATGTGTCTTTAAAAATATGTAGACTATTGGGCTTCCCTGGTGGCGCAGTTGTTGGGAGTCCACCTGCCGATGCAGGGGACACGGGTTTGTGCCCCGGTCCAGGAGGATCCCGCATGCCACGGAGTGGCTAGGCCCGTGAGCCATGGCTGCTGAGCCTGTGCGTCTGGAGCCTGTGCTCTGCAACGGGAGAGGCCAGTATACCGCAAAAAAAAAAAAAAAAAAAAAAAAGGTAGAATATTAACATGTTTCCAAGTAAAAACTCTAAGAAATGTATACTCAGAGAAGTGTCACTTCCTTTTACCCTGTGCCCGTCCCCAATGTATGTACTCCGTTTCACTGTTTTCTGGTTTGTCTTCCTGTGTTTATTTTTGTAAAGGTAAGCAGATATATGCGCATTTTCTTATTTCCTCTTCTTTCTTACACAAAAGGAGGTAGCATAGAATATATGCCCTTCTGCACTTTGCTTTTTTCACTTAAAACACCACCTGGAAATCACTGCATATTTATACACAGAGATTCTCTTCATTCTTTTCTACAGCTGCATAACACCATATTGTATGGATATACCATAGTTTATTCACTCCATCTCCTATGTGTGAATGTTCATAGTTTCTAATGCTTTGAAATTACAAATAATTCTGTAATGAATAACATTTTGCATACATATTTTTGTGTTGTTGGGTGTGTGTGTGTTATCTTTGGGATAAATTTCTACAAGTAGAATTTTCTGGGTTGAAGGGTAAATACATAAATAGTTTTGTTAGATATTTAGAAATTCCCCCTCCTTGGGGTTGAACTGTTTTGCATTTCCACTAGTCATGTTTGAGGGTGTCTGCTTCCCCACAGCCTCAACAAGAGAGTATACTGCCAAGCTTCTGAATTTTTGCCAATCTGATGGGTTAGAAACAATATCTCGATGTAACTTTAATTTTCATTTTTCTTACTATGGGTGAGGTTGAACATCTTTTTATATGTGTAAAGAACAAGTCTCTTTCTGTGAGTTGTTTATTCTGATCTTTTGCTTATTTTTCTATAGAATTTTTGGTCTCCTCGGCCCCCCCCCCCGCCCCCGATTTTTAAAAGTTCTCTGCATTTTTAGAATATTATTCCAATAAAGTATTTTTTAGGTAGGAAAAATACAAATAATGACAATATGCTATTAATATATACAAATTCTGTGCCAGTAAGTAAACAAAGTGCTTATTCATATTTCATTCACTGAATTTGGTGAATTATAAAAAGTGTGGTTGGCAGACACTATAGCAGATAAATATGGCTTGCAGATAAATTTAAAAAAGAATTTTGCACTCTTTTACTAAAGATTTTGGGCCTAACAAGAAGTCAAGAAGTCAAATCTTAAATAACTGACTTGGCATGTGTACTCAATATGAAAAAGTACCTTAGAAGCTCTGTTTTGGGGGCCATTAGCTTACGGTCCTTGTCGGTACATCATGTTGAAAATGAAGGGTAAGGCTCTGCATATATGCCTTTCAGCATAGCCATGAGAAGAGGAACAGGAGGCATAACACTGGAGAACAAGAAATATCAATACAGGTTTCCAAATCAAGAACTCATATGCTGAGGTGATTGTTGTTACCTTTTTACTTTTGGTTCATTCTCTCTGTGACCTCTAACTCGCCTCTGATCCTTTTACAGATAGGCTTATCCCAGGGCCTCTCAGACTTTCCCCAACTTTAGGCCAAGTCACGGACCTTAGGTCTCCAGCTGTTGAGGCACAGGGTCGGTGAAGGCTTCTCAATGACATTGAATTTGGTACCTAGGGCTAGTATCAGCTGGCTCTGAATCCTGGAACAATCACAGACCCAGAGCTCTCAGACTAAACCTCTGTCCATTAGCAACTGGTACAGCTTATTACCTTCTGGTAAATTTCATTTGGAATTTTCTTTTACTGATGTTAAAGAGAGTGATCCGCACATATGGTCACCTTATCTTTGATAAAGGAGGCAAGAATATACAATGGAGAAAAGACAGCCTCTTCAATAAGTGGTGCTGGGAAAACTGGACAGCTACAGGTAAAAGAATGAAATTAGAACACTCTCTAACACCATACACAAAAATAAACTCAAAATGGATTAAAGACCTAAATGTAAGACCAGACACTATCAAACTCTTAGAGGAAAACATAGGCAGAACACTCTATGACATAAATCACAGCAAGATCCTTTTTGACCCACCTCCTAGAGAAATGGAAATAAAAACAAAAATAAACAAATGGGACCTAATGAAACTTAAAAGCTTTTGCACAGCAAAGGAAACCATAAACAAGATGAAAAGACAACCCTCAGAATGGG
>RJWK010027589.1:0-18170 GCA_004363435.1 Platanista minor
AGGGGGGAGGGGGGAGGGGGAGGGGGAGGGGGAGGGGAGGTCAATGTCCCTGTGGGAAGAAATCAGACTTGACACACCTTATTGCATCCTGGTTAGAAGGAGATGGCTCAACTAAATTGGGTAATTTGAAGAGAGCTGAACAGAGGAATTGTTTATAGAGTTGTGGGCAAGGTACAGGAATCAAAAAGATGGGGAGGTCCCCCAGGCCAGGGACATCTGGAAGCCCATACCCACCCCAGAAGAGAGACGAGGAGGAGTAATGACCACACTCCAGGGAGAGCAGAGGTGGAAGAAAGGGCCAGGGCAGGCGCTGTGGGTTTAAGGAGGGACGGAGCAGATACCTGGCTGTCCCAGCCCCAGCCCCAGCCCTGCACGTGAGGACAAGGCAGGCCCTGGAGGTCAGCCTGCAGGGACACGAGCAGAATGCAAGCACAACTAGAACACACATAGCTGCTGGTGTGTAGTGAGAATCTGGCTGCCTTTGCCCCTGGTCCTAGAAGGCAGTCTCTGAACCCTTGGGATTTCCCAAGTCACAGGAGTGCCCTTGTGATTCGGGGCTACCAGGGCCATACCTGAGTTGATGCTAACGAGGTGGGTCCTGGTGGGGCCACAGGCTGTTTTACGGCTGGGGCGGGGGGGTGGGGTGGCTGGTCACTTAGGAAAAACCTTGTGACCAGAGGGCTGGGGCTTTGAGTGAGGCGATGTCAGCCTGACCCTCCAGGACGGGAGGGGCTAGAGATCGTGTAGAAATTTGACCGAGCCCTTTGCAACCAGTGTCAGCATCGCGCTGCAACTATACACCCAAATGCTGAGCAGACGGTGACATTTGAATGTTTCCAAGGTACCAGGTGCTTTACCAACAATATAGCATTAAACCCCACGAACAGCCTGTAAGGTCGGCCTTCCTTACCATCCTCACTTTACAGACAAGGAGGTTGTGTCTCAAGAGACAGCAATCTGGGATTTGAACCCACATGGCTCCACAGCATGCACGAGAGAAACGGCTGACGGTTTTGTGTCCTCCCCACACTGCGGCTGCGGCAGAGGACGTGCGGGGTGGGACCCACTGAAGAGAAGAGGGAAGAACATTCCACGTGGGGAAGAGCCCAAGCCTAGCTTAACCAGACAGGACCTGCGGCCTTGGCCAAAGCACAGGATTTGTGATGGGGCTGGGTGGGGGAGGGGGGGGGCAGTATCACTGTTAAATCAGCTTAAAAACTGGGGGACAGTAAGTCCCCTACACATGAAACTTCAAGCTGCGAACTTTCTTTAAAGAAAATATCTTTTTTTATATAAATTTATTTATTTATTTTTGGCTGTGTTGGGTCTTTTTTGCTGTGCGCGGGCTTTCTCTAGTTGTGGCGAGCTGGGGCTACTCTTCGTTGCGGTGCGCGGGCTTCTCATTGCGGTGGCTTCTCTTGTTGCGGGTCACGGGCTCTAGGCACGCGGGCTTCAGTAGTTGTGGCTCACAGGCTCTAGAGCACAGGCTCAGTAGTTGTGGCGCACGGGCTTAGTTGCTCCGCAGCATGTGGGATCTTCCCGGACCAGGGCTCGAACCCGTGTCCCCTGCATTGGTAGGCGGATTCTTAAGCACTGTTTCACCAGGGAAGCCCCAAGTTGTGAACTTTCAAAGATGTGAACGTGTGTATGCATGTCCAATCACGTAAGTTAGTTCATGTGTCTGACGTACATTGTCACGTGCGGGCATCCTCTAGAAGTGGTTGTGCTTTTGTGTTCCGCACTGTACAGTATAGTGTAGGGTACAGCAGTACAGTATCTTTATTTGAAGTCCAGAATGTCCAGAAACAAGCATAAAAGCAACGGTGATGTATCTGGTACAGTACTACCCAGACCTCACTGGATCATTTTTTCAAGAGGGTGGATAGAATTGAATCCAGCAAGGAACTAGCACCTGAGCCATCAACGTCAGGCGTGAGTGCAATTGCAGCTCGCCCTCCGTCTGCTATTGCTGAGGATCCTTCAGCTCTACCGTCTCCCACCTCCTCTCCCTCCTCCAGGCAGTAACTCTTCCTGCCTGTTCACTCGATGCCAGCCCCTGGATGCCAGCTGTTGTACTGGTACTACTGTACTCTTCAAGGGACTGCACTGTTAAGATTAAAAATGTTTTCTTTATTTTTTTGTGTTTGTTTTTTATGTATTATTTGTACGAAAAGTATTATAAACCTATTACAGTACAGTACTACGTAGCCGACTGTGTTAGTTGGGTACCTTGGCTAACTTTCTTGGACTTAGGAACAAACTAGACTTATGAATGCACTCTCGGAACAGAACTCGTCTGCATGTAGGGGACTTACTATATTAGGTTAGATGTCAAAAGAGGAGCTCAGAGAGAAGATGTATCAGGAAAGACAGCAGCCTGCTCCCCATGCCTCCTGGTTGGAATAACCTCTTACATTTGGAAAAGGGGTCTTTGCCGAAGTGCAGTTAAAGATCTTGAGATGAGCTCATCCTGAATTACCCAGGTGGACCCTAAATCCAGTCACTGCACAAAGGAGAAGACAGACACACAGATGGAAGAGGAGGAAGCTGTATGACCATGGCGGGGGACACTGAAGTCACAGGGCCACAGGTTGAGGAGTGTCGACGGCCACCAGAAGTTGGAACAGGCAAAGGATGGAGTCTCCCCAAGAGCCTCTGGAGACAGTGCCGCCCCACAAGCACCTGGGTTTCTGGCCACCTGATACTTCTGACAGCAGGAACTGTTGCTTCAAGCCAGTTTGTGACCCAGTTGTGACTGGTCACAAATGACCCGGTTTGTGGTCATTTGTTACAGCAGCTGCAGGAAACTCATACAGCCCCTGGGATGCTCAGAGAAGCAGATCTTCCTGGCAGCGACCATTGCATGGGCACTTTCCTTCAGGAAATTAGTGAATAGGGTGATGGAGGATCTCATAACAGCATCAATATTTCCCTTGCTCTTCTGGTCCCAGCCTCCAGGCCCCTACACGTGTTTCTCCCCTCCCTCTGGGACACCCTGAGATCTCAGCTCAAATGTCACACGTGCCAGCACCCTAAAGCTGGCTGACCTGACACCTATCCCCAACATCTTTCTCCCACTAGAGAGGCTAGAAAGGATAAATACTAACTTATCCAACCTTCCTGGCAGCCCTCATTGTCATGTGACCTAGATCTGCCCACCCTCTCATAAGAAGTCTCTTGAGGGAGCTTTCATAATAGTTTCTACTCTTCTGATAGGCGAGCTAGATGGGGCTGGTGCCATTTTCCCCACTGTGTGCATAGATGTGATGTCTGGATCTACAACAGCCGTTTTGTGACCTTGAGGGAAAAAACACAAGAGACTTACAGAGACCCTGACCCTGAATCAGTGTCAGCAGCTACCTGCTTCCAGGCTCCTTATTAAGTGAGCAACAAAGCCCTCATTTGTTTCAGCCATGGAATGTCACATTTCCTTATTTTAGATGATACAATTCCTAACTGATCTATTTCCTCACCCAAGTGGACTTCCATAACTACCCTAACCAACATTGTCCCCTCCAGACAGCTATCTCTACCACGTGACACTGATTCATTTCCTGTGCTGCTGGAACTAAAGTGATCTTGTTACTTTATTGCCTCTCTGACCTCCTCTTACCCCACAGCTAGAGTATAAGCTCCATGAGAACAGGAATATTCTCTGAGAACAGGAATATTCTCTGTCTTATTCACCACCTTGTCCCCAGTGCCTAGAACGGTGCTTGTGAAAAAGAATACACCCAGTGAATATTAGTTTAATATTCAACCTCAGCACTATGGAAGTGTGGGGCTGGAGAATTATCCATTGCACAGGGCTGTCCTGTGCATTGCGGGATGTTTAACAGCATCCCTGGTCTCTGTCAACTGGCTGCCAGCAGCACACCTTCTCCTGCCCCCAAGACTATGACAACCAAAAACCTCTCCAGACATCACCAAATGTCCCCCAGGGACAAAATCTCCTGGTTGAGAACTGCTGATTTAATGAATGAATGAGTGAATGAATGAATGGCCTTCTGTAAGTGCACACAAAAATTATACCCTATGAGATGCTGGCAGATCATAGAATCTCAGGAGAAAATGCCACTTAGAAGAAAATCATTTATCATCAAAGGAATCAAATGATATAATGGTCAATGGGCCAGCATCTTTGCTTATTTGTCCTTTGACATAATTGGAGATGGGAGGTGATATGATTTCAGGATGGAAACGGGTTGCATTTTTCTCTCTCCCACCTCCAGTGGAAGCTTAGAATTCCACAGATTCGCCATGGTTGTTCGGCTCAGAATGTGTCTCCAAGTCTCTCAGTCGACGCTCTGAGAGTTCTAAGATAATTCCAGATAAAACCTCAAACCCCTCACTAAAACTGCACTGCTCTAATTCTAAGGAAAGTTCCACAGATGGAGACAAAAATAAATACACGCTCCTGGCCAGGTCTGATTCTCGCCACATGACTCATTAAATCAATTAATTCACTTGCTTGGCAGGATTATTTACAGAAGTAAGAAAATCACTTTCCATCAGCAAGTTTGAGGGTGGCTAAACACCATCTCCAAATTGGCGGGGTGAGTTGAGCTCGTAGGCACCTCATTTGGTTGAACCAAACCTTACATTTCTTGACGCATCTTTAAGGTTCCCAAGCACTTTCAAATTTACCCAGGACACCTCATCTCCTGTAACAGCCTTGCAGTGGCTCCTTTGGAAGGTGGGGATGGAAGAATGAGGGAGTTCAAAGGCTTGGCCAAGTTACCAACAGAGCAAGAACCACAACCTGAGAGTTTTAACAGTACATCCTATGCCAGGGGCCAAATGCAGAAGGCAGGCAGGTAGTGGGGGTGAAAGAAGCAGGATGGTGGGGAAATATTCATTTAAAGAGTTGCTGCTCCCCCGTGCAAGCTGATTGTGGCCACGCAGAAGCTGAGAGAGTGTTGCCAGAGCCTCTGACTTTTTTCAAGAAAATTGTCAAGAATCCGGAATATCAACGAGAAATGTTGGTGCCTTTTTTTTAACATTGGCCGTGTCTTCAAAATTGAAAACACAGTGTGTTTGCATACCTTAGCAGGGCATTTAGGTCAAAGCTTTGTGGTCCTCACCTTTTTTCTTCCCACATACCTTCATTCCTTAAGTGGCAGTTTCGACTCACTTCCTTCTTCTCACTTAGGAATTTGTTCTGCCCCCAGACACACAAGGAAGTCCCCAAGGAATGGGTAGTCTATGTCAGAGAGGAACATGAGATTCCTCAAAGGAACAGCTCCCACTCGGGAATCTAAGAATCACAGCGCCCGCCTGCTGATCCTTATAGAGAAATGTACCTGGGGCTAAATTGTCAGAATAGCCACAAAACCGCTCTCTGTTTGGGTTCCCAGGAAAGCACAGGAACTACTGTCAGCAGGGGAGGTGGGCACCCAGCCCAGAAAAGCCCATCTCACCCCAGGAGCTGGGCACTGCCTGCCTCCTCAGGTGCTAGCATGTCAACCTGGAGCAGGCATCCCTCTCTCTACCCCAGGCACAAAGAGGCCAAAAGGCCATTTGGTGAAGCCCTGGACAAGTGATCCACACCCCAAATCAAACTTCAAGCTGGAACCAAGTGGCCGAGACAGTGTGGAAATGTGTCATCACTATGCTATGAATGAATTCCCAATGGCTCATCATTTCACTGGCTGGGAAAACTCAGCACTCAGTGGACCGCTGAGGTTTGGAAGGAAAACACAGGTGGGCTTGTACATAAAGCATATGGGTCGACACAAGTCCAGCTTCCAGCCAGGAGGAAAGTGGCTGCATAAAAACTGAACAGAGCTTTCTTTGGGATGAGGACGTGGCCACACAAAGCATGGCTGCCACACAGGGGACAGAGCCAGGGCGGATGGCTGGTAACACCTGTGCCCACCTGGGCACAGGATCTGATCGGCAAGGCCGGATTAACCAGGAGTGAGGGTGGCCTGTCCTCAAGGTCATTGTACCCATCCCTAACATTTACTTGGTGGTACTTACTCCAGCCGGTTGTTTCTAAATTAAGATAGAATACACACAACATGACACTTACCATTTTAACCATTGGAAAGTGTGCAACATTGTGACATTAAGTCCATTCATAATGTTGCACACAAACATCACCACCATCTACTTCCAAAAGTTTTCCATCGCCCCCAACAGAAGCCCCACCCCCACTAGCAGCCATGCCCTGTTCCCTCTCCCCCAGCCCCTGACATCCACTCATCTGCTTTCTGTCCCTATGGATTTGCCAATTCTAGACATTTCATTTATTTTTTGAATTGAAGTATAGTTGACTTACAATGTTGTGCTGATCTCTGCTGTACAGCAGAGTGACTCAGTTATACACATATAGACATTCTTGTTTTATATTCTTTTCCATTGTGGTTTATCCCAGGAGACTGGATATAGTTCCCTGTGCGATATACAGTAGGACCTTGTTGTTTATCCACTCTATGTATAATAGTTTGCATCTGCTAATCCCAAACTCCCAACCCCTCTCTCACCCCCTCTCCCTCGGCCACCACAAGTCTGATCTCTATGTCTGCAAGTCTGTTTCTGTTTTGCAGACAGGTTCACTTGTGCCATATTTTAGATTCCACATATAGGTGATAACACATGGTATTTGTCTTTCTCTGTCTGACTTACTTCACTTAGTATGATCATCTCTAGTTGCACCCATGTTGCTGCAAATGGCATTATTTTGTTCTTTTCTTATGGCTGAGTAGTATTCTGTTGTATATATGTACCACATCTTCTCTATCCATTCATCTGTCGATGGACATTTAGGTTGTTTCCATGTCTTGGGTATTGTGAATAGCGTTGCTATGAACATGGAGGTGCATGTATCGTTCTGAATTATAGTTTTGTCCAGGTATATGCCTAGCCTAGGAGTGGGATTGCTAGATTATATGGCAACTCTATTTTTACTTTTTTAAGGAACCTCCATACTGTTTTCCACAGTGGCTGCACCAACTTACATTCCCACCAAGCATGTAGGAGGGTTCCCTTTTCTCCACACCCTCTCCAGCATTTGTTACTTGTAGTAGATTTTTTAACAATGGCCATTCTGACCGGTGTGAGGTGACACCTCATTGTAGCTTTGATTTGCATTTCTCTGATAATTAGTGATGTTGAGCATCTTTTCATATGCCTACGGGCCATCTGTATGTCTTCTTTGGAGAAACAGACGTTTCATTTAAATGGAATCATGACATGTGGCCTTTTGTGTCTGGCTTCTTTCACTCAGATAACATTTCCAAGTTTCATCCATGTTATGGCACGTGGCAGCGCTTCATTGCTTTTTATGGCTGAGTAATGTTCCACCGTGTGGATGGACCACATTTTGTTTATCCCTTCACGTGTTGATGGGCGTGTAGTAGGATTTTTACATGATGTTCTCATTCGCCCATTTTCATAGATCGAGATTATTATACCCATTTTTAGAGATTTGATAGATAAGAAGCAAAGTTCCAGAAGAACAGATCAAAGACACAAACTCTAGGTGGCAGAGCCAGGGCTGGAACCCAAGTCTCCCTGAAACACCGCCCAGGTGGTGCCCAAATAGTGGTAGAAAGAAGGACGAACGTCCTGCCCCACGCTTCTCACTAGGTGGATTTGGCCGGTCAGGGACCGTGGGCGCTTCTGGCTTCTGTACGGGGACCACCACCCCCAGTTCACTCCCTCCACCCTCGTCCCCGCCAGCAGAGTGCCTCCCGGCTGAGCTGAGCTCCCTGCCCAAGGCACGCTGGTCCTCACCTCCGTGCCTGTGTTCAGAGGCTCCCGCATGCCCCCAGTGCCGCGCTGTCCAGGCACCCCTGGCCTTGCATGGAAGCGGGAGGGACCTTCCTCCGCACGGCCTGGCCTCTCCTCAGCCCTGCAACCTCCCCAGGCCTCCTCCCTTCTCCTTCCCCCCCTCACTGAGTTCCGGACGCCTCCCATGAACCCTCACAGTTCTCCCCCGAAACTTCCCTCTGAGAATTGTATCCCTTGGATTGGTGTCAGCGACAGATCACGGAAAATCTGTGCCCACAGATCAAGCAGAACAAAATGCTGGTTCGGGGGCTGTCTTCCCCCAGGTCCTGCTGGCTGACAGCCCTGCTGGGGACAGCCCGGCCAGGGATAAAACGCTCGCTCACCTGCACCCAGATCTTGCTGGCTCATCCCGCTGCCCACATGCAGCATCTTCTCCTCCCAGTAAAGGAAAACCCTTTCTGCCTGCCCTCGGAGCCACCTGCAGACCGATGCCCAGAGCCCCCTGACTGGCCCTCGGAGCCACCTGCAGACCGATGCTCAGAGCCCCCCGACTGCAGTGGCCCCTTTGCTGCTCCGCTGGCCAGCATCCTCTCGAGTGATGCCTCCCTGCAAGATCCAGGTGTGCTTCTTATTTTATGTTCATCACCAATTCCATGTGTCACTCGGCTCGAGACGGTGAAGAACCATCTCTGCTTCTCATAGTCCTCTTCGGCGGAGTGAACGGCACACACTATACACCTCTTGCGGGCTTGTTCGGAGCCCAGGACACTGAAGCTGTTGCATAGAGAGGATCCACAAGGCCATCGCCACCTCCATCCCACGCTGGAAGGAGATCCACACCGGGGCCCTGAGTGTGGGAGTCACATTGCTGTGCTGGACCGATGAGCTGGTCTCTGCACTTAAATCACTGCTGAGGTTAAACACACTCGCTGTGCCAGGAGGGGGCCGAGTCTGAGGCCAAGATGAGGAGTTGACGATGAAGCAAATGGCTGGCACAGCGGCCCTGGCCTGGAGCCCACAGGCCTGCACACTGGCGGGGGCATCGGAAGCTGTCGGGAGCCCGGCTGCATCTTCCAACACCACTCGACAAGCCAGAGTGGCACCTGCCAGCTGGCCGGACCCCACAGGAGGCGCCTCGGCAGGCAGGGGCTGGGGAACCAGATGGCTTTGGTGGCTCGGAGAAGAAGGGTGTGAACTGGAAATGGTGGCAGGAAGAGGCGCTGCCCAGGAGGAAGGGGGCTCAGCGATGGCAAGAACGGGCGGGAGGGACGAGCCACAGCTTTCACGACGCCATTTACAGGTAACCATCTGCACACACCAGCCTGGAACGCGGATGATGCCTGTAACCCCGGCGATGCAGCGATGCGGTGATGCGAAACCAGTTTCCAGGAGAAATCGCCCTGGACAGAGAGTGTGCATTTTCCTTTTCGCTAATTCCTTCATGTTCTTACCTTTTTAAAAATGAAAATATCATTTTCACGCTAGAAATCATGCATGCACACACACGTACGTATCGTATAGTCTCTGCACATTTCAGTTTGCAATTTTTTTTTTCCTGAACTACAGGAAAATTAAAGGAAGAAAGAATATGTGTGAAAAGGTGATTATTGTGTGTCTGTTCCATGTGGTTTTCGGGTGTTTATTTTACCAGATGTTTGTTTCTTTTACTAAAAGCTCCCAGGTGACTGGACCTTGGACAAAAGAGGTAAATAGGAAATAAAAGCAATGCTTTCTCAAAGCAAGATAATTTAGGCAAAATGCAAAGGTAAGAAAGAAAAAGGTTAAAAATTAAGAATCTCCTGTCATCCAGAGCATAAGACGTCCAGACACTTTCTGCCCATATTCCCGTGTGGCAACACACATGGACCTTCACTGAGAAGTGTATTAACTGCCTAGTTTAATTCATTGATGGGAACATTTATTGAACGTCCAGCATGCTTTGGGCACGTGCTTCAAAGAGAGAGAGTGCGCGAGAGAGTCCCCACAGCACGATAAAGACCAACAATTAGTCCCCAACACGTACCCAGGAATGAATTAAAATAGCACTCAAAGAAAAGCATGATTTTAGAAAATCGCCACCATGAGAGCCAACAGAACAAGCCCAAAGGGCCACACGATCTCAGCCACAGGTTAGACCAACTGTTCAACCCAATTCATACCGAGGTATGAAGGGACACGCCACAGGGGTAATTAGACATCTTGTGAGATCATGCATATTCCCATCAGGCTTTGCTGCCATCCCAGATATGGTTCCCAGCTCCCAGCCTGGTCTGGGCCATTATTCCTGCCTGGAACTTACGCCAGACCCTTGACCATCTTGCCCGGCGGGTTCTCTGCACAAACACGCAGTCCCTTAATGCATCAGTCACGTCACAGCACTCGCTGGGGCTCTGCCCGCACAGTAGAACCCATGGTGGGTACCACGCGATCTACCCATCCCCTCCCACACCCCTCTCCCCACCTCCCAGCCTCACTGGCTTTCTCATTCTTCCGACACACCAAGCTTGCCCTGATATCAGGGAGCACATGGAACATTCTAGAACACTCTGGAACACTCTCCCTCCCCCCGGGGCCCTACTCCCCATTCAGGTCTCCCCGTCTAAGGGCCTCACCCAGCCCATGCCGACCACTCTCTCTCTCACGTCCCTGTCTTCACAGCACCTGTCACCACCTGAAACCATCCAGGTCTGGCAGGAGGCTCCTGGAACACGCTTAGGGCATGGACAGAGCACATTCCTGGAGAGCGGCTGCGTGACTCAGACGCCACGGCCACCGCTGGAAACTCCAGAGGAAGATAGAAACGGGCCGTTTGTCCTTCCGGGAGGATGTGATCTCACGTGTCAGGAGCGCATGGGCGGGGCCGCCCCCCACTGCTGGGACTCCTCACAGGTCTTTGGGAGATGCTTGAAGAACCCCACGGTCCACAGGGAAGCGGGTCACAGGGATGACTTCCTCCCAAATGGGTGCTCTGTAACTCACACGCGGTCCCCCATGAAAGGGGTGTGTTTGTTGTCGGCGGGAAGGTGTAAATGGACTTCGTCTTCCTTGGAGGTGAGCTCTTCAGACCGGCTGCCGGCCCCTCCCCACAGGCTCAGGGTTAAGTATAAAGCGAGAGGCTGACAGCGCCCCCAGGAGGCAGGGCTCACGCCGCCGTGGCATCCTTGCCGTGCCTTGGCAACTCCACACAGGACGCTGTGATTCTGTCAACCTGCAAACGAGGTGGCTGTCCGAGCAGGCTGCCCACGGAGATGCTGGAGACGCGAAGGGGATGGGGCTCCAGGCTTCTGTGCGCAAGCAGAGCCCCGGCGTCCGCATGCTTCCCTCCCGCCCGCTTCCCATCCAGCCTTCCTAAAAGGCCAGGACAGATAGGGGCGGGGGGAGGGCAGCTGCCGGAGGCCCCTTTTGCTTAAGAAGCTGTATTAGGTGGGACCCACCCCAGCTCTCAGGAGGGAAAAACAACACAGCAAGCGTGCGGTGTGCCGCACGGACGTGGTCGAAAACTATTTTTAAGTAGCGAGCGATCGGCTGGAAGTTAAGGGCTCCTTCGTGGTGTGAATGGTGCTTTATGCACCGCGACCCCGCAGGTAGCTAGCTGCAGCTGTGCCTGGGGCGCGGTAGGTCGCCGCTAAAGGCTTCCCGCTCGGGAGCTTGTCATTAACTGAGAGACGTGGTCTGTGGGTGCTTCGAGGGGTCTACGAAGTCAGTACCGGATGCCTCCACGACGGAAAAGGAGTATCTATTTGTTGATGGTTGCACAGAAGGAAGGACGCTGGCCATGTCTCAGACACCCACCAGCGAGAAAGGGATTCGATGGGGCACTGGCTGGGCTGATGGGCAGCTGAATGTCCCAGCAAAGGCAGCCTCCGGGGAGAGTCCTCCAGACCCGGAGACGAGGGCTGGGTTTTATTCCTGTTTCTGGAAGAAAGCCTCAGGGTTCTCAGGACAGAGCAGGAAATAAGTCAGGTTCACAGCTGGAAGCCTTAAATCCATGGCCTCCTGGGGCAGGTGGGAAGGGAGAGAGAGGGTCCCCGCACAAGGGGGATTTGGGCGAGACACTCACATGCACGGCGGTGGTCCGAGTGCCGCAGAACCCACCCAGGTCCAGCTCTCACCTGCCGCCCAAACCCCCATCTTTGCCGCGTGTCCTTCCTTTCCAGGCCTCTTCCCGACCTGCTGCCCCTCCACCCACTGCTGCTTTATGACCAAAGCCTCTTAACTGACTGGTGTTGAGCAGCGGGTGTTGAACAGCCAACAACGAAAAATGATTTGATGAGTCCTTTGTTCTCTGTTTTATTTATTTATTTATTTATTTATTTGCGGTACGCGGGCCTCTCACCGCTGCGGCCTCTCCCGTGGCGGAGCACAGGCTCCGGACGCGCAGGCTCAGCGGCCGTGGCTCACGGGCCCAGCCGCTCCGCGGCATGCGGGATCTTCCCGGACCGGGACACGAACCCGCGTCCCCTGCATCGGCAGGCGGACTCTCAACCGCTGCGCCACCAGGGAAGCCCTGTTTTATTTATTAAATTGTGATGAAAAACCATTAAAGGCGCCCCGTCCTGATGCATAGAAATAAATCTCACAAAGACCCTGGAGGTCTCCTTCCGGGTGGGTCCCACTTCCCGAGGGCGGCCCCCCCATCTCCTCTCTCAAGATCCCAACCCCACCCATTCCCTGTCTCGCCGCAGGACGGCCAAACGTGAGGTTCAGGAAAGCAGTTGTCCAAACGTCAAGGCATGACCGACCGATCGGATTGTGGAATCGATTTAGGAGGTCTTAACACCATTTGTTTAAATAGCATAGAAGGGGATGGGATGGGATGAAACTGAATAGACACTCACCTACAAGTTAGGAACTATTAACATCTCCATTTTACGGACAAGGAAACTGAGAGGGAAGGTCACTCCATGAGCAAGTAGCTAAGACACGATTTAAACACAGAACTGTCTGCTATAACTCTCAAGCTGCGCCCCCCCCCCCGTGTTTTTATTAAAGCATTCTCAAAAGTTACACATCTGACTCTGCCCTTCTCCCCGTAAGCTTCATGTGATATGACTTTATATGCAATCATCGTGTACCAATTTGATTGAATGAATGAATAAATGAATGAAATGTGAAGAAAATGCAGAGGGTGATCTCTAAATTCATTTGTCCACTTTTTCTCGCACTTCCAATCTTAAAACAATCAGCAATACAGAAGCTTGCATCCTGAAGGGACTCACGTAATTATACCTTTTCATCCCCACCCAAGAGGGCAGCTTAAAGATGAAGTCACCCAACGATAACACTCTTTTAAAAATGCGCTTCCGGATTTCCCTGGTGATGCAGTGGTTAAGAATCCGCCTGCCAGTGCAGGGGACACAGGTTCGATCCCTGGTCCGGGAAGATCCCACATGCCGCGGAGGAGCTAAGCCCGTGCACCACAACTACTGAGCCTGTGCTCTAGAGCTCGCGAGCCACAGCTACTGAGCCTGTGTGCTGCAACTACTGAAGCCCGCACACCTAGAGCCCGTGCTCTGCAACAAGAGAAGCCACTGCAATGAGAAGCCCACGCACCGCAACGAAGAGTAGCCCCCGATGGCCGCAACTAGAGAAAGCCCGCGCGCAGCAACAAAGACCCAACGCAGCCAAAATAAATAAACAGATAAATAAATAAATTTATTTTTAAAAATGCACTTCCTAGAACTTTATTTTTTTTTAAAGATTCTTCTGATGTGGACCATTTTTAAAGTCTTATTGAATTTGTTAGACTATTGCTTCTGTTTTACGTTTTGGTTTTTTGGCCACAAGGCATGTGGGATCTTAGCTCCCTGACGAGGCATCGAACCTGCACCCCTTGCATTAGAAGGCTAAGTCTTAACCACTGGACCACCAGGGAAGTCCCAAACTTTCTTTTTAAAGATAATTTAGACAACTGGGGAAAGTCTGAGTACACACACACGCACACACACACATAAAGCCAATTCTAGCATAATGACAACCTACGAAAGAGAGGATCAACCCAGTAAAATTAGGTGAACCACAAAAAGTGATGGCTATTTATCATATGTGCTTCCCTTTAAATGCAGTGACCCTCAACGCCAATGAAACCCAAGGATTGTGTGGAGATTCCACTCATAGGTCCATCACAAGAGAGGCTTAAGGGCCAGAAAATAAATGTACACTGGGTGAGGAGAGCAGGTGTTTTGAAGATCACTGGTCTACCCAGTATGCACTTACCCTTTTCTTTCTCACAGAACTCAAGTTTTATTGGAGGTGGTCACGTCCCGGGAAAACAGCTGTTATTTCCCAGCTTCTGGTGCAGTTTGGGTTGGGCACCTGGCAGGTGTGACAAAGGAGATACAAGCAGAAGTCACTGAATGGTGTCTCCAAGAACACACATGAAAGGGGGTGCTTCATTTGCCCCTCACTTTTTCTTACCCTCCATCCACTTCCCCTTCTTCCTGCCTGGAATGCGGATGTACCGGCTGGAGCTCCAGCTGCCATCCTGAGAGCATCAAGATGAGGGTCACTGTCATCAAGACAACAGAGCAGCAACCTAGGACCCTGAGTCCCCCATGATTCCGGGAAGCCAACACACTTGGAAGCTCTGGATTTCCCACATCTGTCATTTTTAAGCCTCAAAAATACAAAGCCGTATCTTGTTTGAGGCACTGCATTTTCTTTAACATGCAACGGAGCGTAATCCTGAATGATGGATCTAGGACATCCATGGACCAGAGGACCATTCCATGCTGCAAGAACCTTAATCTTGAGCGAGATTCTCCAGGAGAGCAACCCGGACAGTCCTGCCCGCCGATCAGATGAGGAAGCCAGAACTCCCGACTCAGCTCTCTCCTGTCACTCAGCCAGGTACCACGTCCTGACAAGGTGGCCTCCTATTAACTCTCCAATCCATCCGCTTCCTTCCATGCTGCGATCCTCATCCGGGGCCACCACCAATCTCTCCCCCTGGATCAAGTAACCAGCCCGCTCAGTGGTCTTTCTTCTAGCCACGCCCCCCTTTAATTCACACTCCACAGAGAAGGCAGAACAGTCTTGGGAAAATGGACATCTGATTGTGTCATTCTCTTATTTAAAGGACTTCAGAGGCTGCCCCTTACCTTGAGGATCAAGTCCACAGTCCTGACTGTGGCTTGCAATCCAGCCCTGCCTCATCTTCAGCCTCATCGTGTGGGTTTTCCAGGGAGGGGGATGGACTGGGAGTTTGGGGTTGGCAGATGCCAACTACTACATTTAAACTAGGTAGGTAAACAACAAGGTCCCACTGTGTAGCACAGGGAACTCTATCCAATCTCCTGGGATAAACCATAATGGAAAAGAATATAAAACAAGAATGTCTATATGTGTATAACTGAGTCACTCTGCTGTACAGCAGAGATCAGCACAACATTGTAAATCAACTAGACTTCAATACAAAAAAAATAATAAAAGAAATTTCTGTGGGATTTCAAAAGGCAGGCAGGAAATCATTGTGGTTGGAGGCCACTGGCCAGTTTTACGGAAGGAATAACTCCAAGCTACGCCTGGGTGGGATCAGAAGGGGGGCAGGACGGTCACTCCCGCAGGAAGGAGAGGCATGAGGCAGGTGCCTCCAGGCTCTAGGTCCCCAGTACATGGGTACAGCCTTTCATCAGGCCATGTGGGGATGCCCACACAGAGTTGTAAAGATGTAGACCAACCAAGCAGGCCATGTCACCTCTGTCTACGCCTTGCCTGGGTCACACATTTAACTGCTCGTCTTGGCTTGATCCACTTGGGCTGCCAGAGCAAAACACCACCGAGGGAGGGAGAATTGGATTATCTCGTAGTCCAGGAAGCTGGGTGTCCAAGATCAAGATGTGGGCAGGGTTGGTTTCTCCTGAGGCCTCTCTCCTTGGCGTGGGGACGGCCGCCTTCTTGCTGGGTCCTCACGTGGGCCTCCTCTGTGCGTGCACACAATTCTTGTGTCTCTCTGTGTCCCCAATTTTCTTTTATAAGGACACCTGTCTTCTTGGATTAGGGCCCACCCTAATGACCTCCTTTAGATTTAGTTACTTGTTTAAAGGCCCCCCATCTCCTTTAAAGAACAAACACAGTCATGTTCTGAGGTCCTGGGGGTCCTGGTTAGGACTTCAACTATGGATTCGGGGGGTGGGTACATAACTCAGCCCATAACACAACCCCTGAAGAAATAAGGGCTCCAAAGAACAAAGAGGAATAACAATAGCTAAGAGGAAGTATAGCACCTTTGGAGGGTGGAGAATACTCAAGGGAAAAGTTCACAGTTGGCTTGGGGTTAGAACACGGGGCCCCGGGTTCCAAGGTTCCTGAAACGGGTACCGAGCATTAGAGCATTTTGCTGATTCCAGGCCCTGAAAGCAACAGAACTCAAATCATTCATACCTGATGGGCAGCTGCAGAACTCATTCGTTTTTCTCCACGATCTTTGGGCCAAACAATAGTATGCCTTTTAACAATGGATCCTTAAGTTCAGTGGGCAAAATAGGCTTACAACTGATTCTGTGACCTTAAAATCAAAGAAGGGGGCGTGCAGCTGTTGCAGCCTGCCTCTCCCCTGCCATAGCTCCCGGCCAGCGGCACTTCCTGCCAGGCACGTGCCGCTCAGCCCTGCTGGCTGTACGTTCGACCCTCACAATGCACTTGAAGGGGCTTGGGCGCTGTAGGAAAGAGCACTGCAGGCAAAAGCGCCCTTTAATAATAGCACGGCCTAGAAGAAGCTCCTTGACAGCACCGCTCCTGGTTCCAGCTGATTTCAGCCAATAATCCAGGACAAGAAATGTCTAGAGTTCCCATTAACCAAACAACTGCTCTTCTTAACAAAGGAATGGGATTGACTATTTGCATTAGAGTGGGGAGCAAAATGTAACTTATAGCTGAACCCTTGGGAATGATTTTAGGTGCATTCCAACATTGGCCCCACCAAACTCAGCAATGAAGGAGTCAGTAATCAAGGAGCTGGAGGGGAAAACAGGTGGAAATGGTGTGTGTGTGTATGTGTATGTGTGTGTGCGCGCATGTGTGTGCGTGTATGTGTGTGTGCGTGTGTGTGTGTGTTTGTGAGAGAGAGAGAGAGAGAGAGAGAGAGTGAGGGAGAGAGAGACTATGTGTATTTGCCCTTCCTTTCCCAACCGGCACTTAAAGAATGTCTTCTCAGCTATCAATTTCTTCCAGTAAGAAACACTGCGCATTGCTTAAGAGAGAAGGCTCTGGAATCAGATGACCTAGATTAGAATCTTGCCCCCAGCCCCACCCCCAGTTACAAACTGTGTGACTTTGAACAAGTTACTTAAATTCCTGGGGCCTCATCCAAAGCCCATCCCTAAAACCGGAATTCATAACAGGGCTGTGGAAATTCAATAAAATTAAAAACTCAGAGGGCGTCGAAGAGGATCTGGCTCTGTATGTTAACAGCATCATTATCATCTATTTCTCCTCCTTTTTTCCTGGGCCGAGACGATGAGACTGTGATTTCCAGCAATTCTCTCATTTCAGTAAATGCTGCTGCTTCGCTTTAGATGCCCCGAGAAGTTCATGATAATAGGATCTTCCCAGTAATGGTTGCAGGTCACTGAGCCACCTCAGTGGGCACAGCCTGGATCGTTTGCCTCGAAGCCTAAAATAATTGCTGCAGGTGCCAGAGTGTCGGAACCAGGATCACCGGGGCAGCCAGTTGACCCGGGATAGGATGCTCACCATTCACGCCCTGGTTCATCTGCCTTTTACAGTCACCACTAATCATCATGCAGGTGCCCCTCACTGCCTAGCGCATGTGGGCTTCAGTTATTACACAGGCTGCCCGAGAATCCTTGATTCGCTAATAAGAAGATGACAGCCTAGTGTCAGTGTTTGAAAATTACCTTTAGAAGTCAGGCAGGAAGGGTATTTTTAAATGGTCATCATTTTTAAAAATCGTAGACATGCCTTTTGCCATCCCGCATCCTCTCCCCAAGCCACCCGCCACCCAGCCCTGGTGGCTTAGGGACAGCGGACCCCATCCTGACTCAGCGCCAGCCTGGGCTCTGCCTGCCTGGCTCTGGTGGGACGCAATGTCAGATGCCCAGTAATCGGGATCTGAGAGGCATTAGCCCTCATGTGACCGGGCTGACCTCTCCTGGCCCTGATTAACTTTCCAGCCATAAACTGCCGCCTGCAGCCTGCTCTGGGCTCACGCTGACTTTCCACATTTTGAATAAGATTCAACAAGTCTAACTGGTGGAGTATTGTGTGTGTGTGTGTGTGTGTGTGTGTGTGTGTGTGTGTGTGTGTAAATGGAGATTCCTAGGAGAGAAGAAAGAAAAATAAAACAGCACCCCATAATAGAACAGTGTAGGAAATGCAGAGGCAGGGGTAGGAGGAGGGGCTGGGTTAGGAGAGAAAGACCTAGAAGCAACAGGAGAAATCACAGCCCCAGGTCACTCAGCACAAGGCAGAGG
>RJWK010027590.1:0-26339 GCA_004363435.1 Platanista minor
ACCGGGGCACGAACCCGTGTCCCCTGCATCGGCAGACGGACTCTCAACCACTGCGCCACCAGGGAAGCCTTCATTCTTTTTTATGGCTGAGTAGTGTTCCATTGTATATATGTACCACATCTTCCTTATCCATTCATCTGTCGATGGACACAGAAGTTGTTTCCATATCTTGGCAACTGTAAATAGTGCCGCTATGAAAATAGGGGTACATGTATCTTTTTAAATTATAGTTTAGTCTGGATATATGCCTGGAAGTGGGATTGCTGGATCATAGGGCAACTCTGTTCTTAGTTTTTTGAGGAACTTCCATACTGTTCTCCATAGTGGCTGCACCAACTTACATCCCCACCAACAGTGTAGGAGGGCTCCTTTTTCTCCACACCCTCTCCAGCCTTTGTTGTCTGTAGACTTTTTAATGATGGCCATTCTGACTGGTGTGAGGGGGTACCTCATTGTAGTTTTGAGTTGCATAAAATTCTCATCTTTAATGTTGTCAATCCTTTTAGACCTACAGGTCAGTCATTTTTCCCATTGTTGAAACAGTTGATTCTGGGACACATATCCCACGAAGAGCATGGCAGCAGGAGGGGAGAACACATGAGACCAAGTGACATGATGAGAGGGCTCTCTTTTGACCACAGATTGGGCAGCACTCACATCTTCGGTTATGACATTAAAAAAGAAATGCCACGAAGAACTTTTGAAACTGTTGAAGGAAAAACAGTCAGTGGAACAAAGTCTTGAACTTAGAGAAACCTTAGCTGTCCAAGAGAACAGTCCTGCTGTTTTCTGGGAACACACACAAAAGTAGAATCAAGGGTCGCATGCCAGTTCATTCAGCATCCAGCTTTGCACTAAGGGAGAGCCAGGATGAAGCTTCACCTAGCTTAAGGACCAAGTGAATCACCACAGAGCTCAGATTTCAAACACACTGATGGAGAAATGAGTAATTTTCAGTGAATGACTTTCATCATATACTTATAGCTTTAACTAAAAGAAATTGAATAATAAATAGCAAGGAGACTCCTCCACTAGCTGGGGTTTTCGTGAGATAATTACTCCCCTGGAGGATTAAAGGTATCACCTTTGTTTTTGGCTCTGTAAGACTATGGAGCTGATTGTCTTTCAGTTACCACCCCCTGCTCTGTCTCTGGCTCCAAGACCTGACGTTAGGTAAGGGAAGATATATTTGTGTGTAAAATCATGGGTATGTTTTATCTGTCTTGCTATCACATACCTTGTGTTTCTTAAGGATAGCAGAATAATCATAGAAATCAGGGAATCCATTTGCAGACTTTAAACTGAACCTCCTTTCAGGCCAATAAGTTTGAAAGAAATTATGCCCACAGCCATACATACACACACACACACACACACACACACACACACACACACACACACACACACACACACACACACACCCCTAAAGGAGGACATTTGTAATCACCATTCTCTCAAAAAGAATCTTCATAGTTTAATGGGATAAAAACTTCTCTAGCTCACTTCCAGGAAAAATTTTATCTTTAGATGAGTTTGTATGTGTATGCAATGAAAATATAGTAGATTTTTTATTTCTCTTTTCGCCTTAGCTTTTCATTGCAACAGTTCCTTTTATGCGGGTGCCTTGTAATATCTACTCCTTTATCTCTTTTACAGAATCTCTGTTTGGTTCCTGAATCCTTAATTGTCCTATTTTACATAATGTTTAATTTTATGAGATGCCTGGAATACTTCTGGAAACCTAGGTGCTTTTAAATCAGTTGAATAAACCCTCCTTTTCCTGAATAAAAAGAGGTAAATTCCCTTAAATATTCCCTTGCCTGATCCAGAATTCTGCCACAGTCTTCAGAACCTCTCTTGTTCAGGTGTTCAAGTTGCTTCTTTCTCTGCAAACTACTCTGTCCCCTTAACCTTCAGCATCCTGTCCTAACTCAAGTAGTGGCTTTATCATGCCTAGATTACACAGTGTCCACCCTGGCACCCTCTCCAGCCAAATTTCCCCTCCATTTAATCCCCAAAGTGATGCCAAGCTATCCTTTTTATAGACAGCTCAGGGTCTCCTAGGTCACTGACTATTGTGGCTAAAAGCTAAGGGTATGTCCATTCAGCCCCAAACTTTAATGGTCAGTGAGCATCTAAGCCCCAAGGTCGACGCGATCAGATTCCCAGACCCTTATGCCTAACCAGGAGACTATGTTGCTTTCTTCTGGAATGATTAGGACTTATCCTCTTGAGATCAAATAGAGATGATGGAGTTTTTACTATTGTTTTCTTGTCCCACAAGTCTGAAACACAGGGCAAGGGCTCTAGGAGTTGGCATGTTTATTATCGGACATGGTGACAACCTTTGATGCTTCTGGTCTGTTTGACTTGAAACAGGGATTACAAACTCCCCCAAGGACCAGTGAAGGAGGAGCATCTTCAGCTAAAAAACAGTAAATGCATTTCTCTGTAGCACATGCTCTTTACCTGGTGCTCATGAAGTTCCCTGGGATCTGTACAAGTTGACCTCTACAGACTGGCCAGCTCAGGGTGACGATTATCAAGCTGATTTTGTTAGGTGTGCTCATTTTTTAGGGCTGCCGTAAAAAAGTACCAAAAACTGGGTGGCTTCAAATGACATAAATCTATTCTCGCAGAGTTCTAGAGTCTAGAAATCTGAAAGTAAATTGTAGGCAGGGCCATGCTCTCTCTGAGGCTTCAGAGGAGAATTCTTCCTCACCTCTTTCTAGCTTCTGGCGGTTCTCAGCGATCCTTGGCATTCCTTGGTTTGCAGACGCATCACTCCTGCCTCTGCGTTTGTCCAACCCGCAGCCATCTTCTCCTTAGGTGTTTCTGTCTCTTCACGTTATAGCCTCCTCTCTAAGGATACCAGTTATACTAGATTAAGGGTCCACCCTACTCCAATATAACTTTATCTTAACTAATTACACCTGCAAAGACGTATTTCCAAATGAAAGGTCACATTCTGAAGAACTAGGGGGGACATGATTCAACCAGTAAAATTTGGGATAAATTTAGCTTAATGCCTCCGAGATGCCCTTATATCCTGCAGGAAAGAACTTGTCCTTAAGGTGAAGGGTACACAGTTGGAGTGGGTGTTGGAGAAAGCACAGATCCTCACCTCTCCAGTGCTCAGAAGGAAGAAATCACCCTTTGCTGTTCTGAGGGCCTCCGTTTCTATCCACCAGTTGGCACACACTGAAGCCAGTGTCCCGACAAAGGTTCTGTCTGCATTTGCAGAGCGAGCAATCAAAACTACATCTGTGCTGTGAAAACGCTCGCAAATCTGCCAGGAACATGAATAACAGGCATTTTCCACAAAAGTTCCTCTTCCTCAGTCAAGCCAGGAACTGTTTTCTGAAAGCATCACAGAGGCAGTGAGTTTTCTGGTTGTAAATTTCTTTGTATGGAGCCAGATCAAGTGCCAACTTCCTCTGCCCAAGTTTCCTCTGCTCTGGCCCCGAGGCTGGCCTTAAGGGAGAAGCTGGGAATGTGCTTCTGCCTGGGGACCACAGGCAAGGTCATCCTTGGGACATTGGTGGGGGATGAGGAGGAAGCAGAGGGCGCCGGGGAGGGCTCAGGTCTGCCTTTGGCTTCCTAATGAGGAGCTAGTGGGCTGAGAGTGGGGGCGGACAAGGGTGCAGGCTGTGCTGGAGCAGCTGGCCTCCCTCCCAGTCCCCCAGCTGCTTCCCTCCCTGGTGGCAGCTGCCTGGGTACTCCTTTGATGCAGCAACAGCACTCAGAAGGGGCTCTGTGGGGCAGGTCTGGGGCACAGCTGTGAGAGACAAAGTGTGTCAGGGCTGCCGTGCCACACATGCCCCCTTCCAGCACCTCAGCCCATTCCACGCCTCTGCCCATCTCAGCCAAGCTTGCCTCTCACTTGGCTGGCTCCTGCCCTTTATGTTAAGAGGCAGACAGAGCCAAAGTCGATCTGGGCCTTTTTGCTCCATCAACACCTCTCTCAAAAGAAAGAAAATCCCACAAGAAAGCCTTGAAAAACACCGTCTTTCCTGATATCTTAAATAAGGTGGCAAAATGGGTAGCAGGCAACATTCTGCCATAAAACAATAAAATATTGAATACCTGATCTTAAAGATTCTCCCCCCAACATGATTGCCCCATACTCTCTCTTCTCTTCTCCCTCCTCCTCCAGGTTTTTAAACCAGTGTTTCTTCACATGTAAAGTGATCTTCTTGGCTCTGCCTTTCTTGATTCCGCTTCTGGACACTTTGCCTTTTGTCATCAAGACAAAGGCAACAAAGCACTGTGGACGAAAGCTCCATCCCATAGAAACCTGGTAGAGGAAATACTGAACCAGTAATCATTTTGGTCCGTGTTACAGTCTCCCCAAAACTTGAAAATCTTTTATTCCTTAATGCACTAAAAAATGAAGCTTTAATTGGAATTTTAGGTACAAAGTCGGGGGCGGGGGGAAGCAAGTGGAGAGATCGGTGGAGAAGGGATTACCCATCTCCTCCTAGGTAGCTCTGGTGCCCAATGATGGCTCCGCCCCCTCTATGGAAGTTTCTGGTGAAGGCCCTAACTCCCTGCCCTTCTACACCCTGGGCACAGGGCTGACTCAGAGCACCCAGGTTCAGGCTGGGTTGTATGCCTCAAGAGATCCAAATTGGTGTTGGCTGTAGCTGCATGCACAATGCTACCAGGTTAGGCTGTAACCATAGATCATCATCTCCCCCAAATACCCTATTTTAATTGTATTTAGTTTCATCTCCAGGTGATGCAAATGAATCATTGAAAAGTTGTGCTTTTAGCTCTTTGTTACAGCCCCAAGGAGGTAAATCCCCTAAAGTGAATTTTTTCTTCCATACTTATTTAGAAGCTAGCTTTTACCTCAGAGTTCAAGACTGTCCCACTCCTACACATCCTGCCATGAGTTTGTAAATCCTCAAATTATTTAAAAGACTCTGCATGTCTGGTTCTAGTCCACGGCTTTGAGACGGTGGAGTGGGCTGAGGGGGAGGGAGCAGAGGGATGGGGTGGGGGTTGAGTGGGTGGGGATGACAGGAGAGAAGATTGTAGTCATGAGCACACCATGTCACCAGCCCCCAGACTCGCCTCAACACTGTGAAGTCTCAACACAAAACTGAGAGTTCACACCCAGGACACTGAGCCTTCCCCTGAGACATTCTTATGAGTTCATATTTGACTAGCAAGCTCTGGAAGGGAAGCCAGGCCCTCCAGTGACGGCATGAGGTGAAGGAAAGGGGTTATAAACTGGGGCAAAGAGTGTAGTTTGCTAGTGGTTCTTCCTATTCATAGTAGTTATTTCTATTTTGTGCCATTTTCCTTTCATCCTAACTCATTTTTGTTAGTAAAACTTGTTGTTCCTGACTCAGTGATGAGACACCTAAGGAGGTTCTTATCCTAAATTACTGATTTGTACTAACATCCATTACCTCTAGCCTCCTTCATTTATCTAAGAAAGGCCTTCCTGAAAGAAGACGTTGATGTTGAGGTGAGCTGGCCAGTGACTCGTTAAAAGACCTTTTACACACAGGTGGGCTGGTAAACAAGGGAAGGGCTGGGCAAGCAGTTCCTGGAGTTCAGAAGCAGCTATAGTTACAGATCTCTCCAGGCTACTGGACCCACAGCCGAGGTCTCCTGGGCAGTCCTCCAGACCCAACCAAAGCTACCCTAGCTCTACTGCCTGGCTTCCAGGTGGCCCATGCAATGTGTCCACCTACACCATGGCTTTGCTAAGAGTACTGTGGCAGGGTTACTATCCTCAACTCCGATTAGGGCAGATCCAACCCTCACTGGGTATACCATCCGACCCACACTTGGAAGACCGGTAACCTTGAAGACAGAGAGCAAACAGAGTATGACTGAAAACAAAAACCTTTTGCCCCAAATTCACCTTTCTTATATTGTATTTTTTTAACAGGTAAGACTGCCCAAATGGTTCCTTTTTCAGCAAACCTAAAATATTATTTTTCTAAAAAGATTGAAGGGAATACAGACAACATCATTTAGGTTATGATCCTATAAGTTGTACTGCCTTGGTCCAAAATTATCTAGCTGGTCAATTTCAGATAACTATCAAAGAAGAGAAGCTGAAGCATGGCATTTGCATGGTCAGCTCTAAAAGAAAGGATGAGATGGTCAGATATGGAGAAAATCTCTGCATCAGTTAGATCACTGGCTAATTATGCCAGGCTTGCAAATAAAAATCTCCCTTAGACTTCCCAGCTTCACTCAGAGAAAAACTCTATTCTATAGCTATATTGTACCCCAATATCAGCAAGTCATCCCACTAACTGCTGGTCAGGAAAATGTGCAAACAGCAAAACGTGGGAAGTTCAACCGACACATCCTCACGACTGTGTAGACAGGATCAACTGAGGAGGGACTGGGGGAGTCATCTCCGAATAGCAGTGGCATGTCTGGAACCGTGCATACGTGCATATACAATATGTGCTTATGTGTCACATGCATAGTCAAGACAGTTCCAGCTCTAACTAGTACATCCATGAGCCGGTCGAGCAGCCATCACCCGATTTCCTTTTATGAGCTTGCCACTTCACATACCATTCATTTAATATGAGACACTTTAAATTAAAGAAATTTAAAAAAGAATTTGCTGATGTCTGACTCAGAGAAAAAGAATGGAAAGCTAAAAACAAGACACAACTCCAACTGAAATAAATTTGAATACTCACCATGCTCTATATTCTCAATACTCATGTCTTAGTCTGAAAGCTCTCAATTGTTCGCTGAACTGAATAATGCCAGTGACTGCAATTGCTGTCCAGATGACATGAGTTCACAAGATAAAGATAAAAACATTTAATTCAGTGTTCCAGGAAAATAAAAGTGTTCATCTGGTTGAGAGGAGGAAGACACTAACAATTACATTCTAGAAATTTCTATGGCTATAAATGTCTGATTCATTTTTTAAATTTATTTTTTATTGAATAAAAGATTCTTTAACTTCTATAGTGCTCTATACTATTTTCAAAAGTTTCACACGGATGATTTTATATAATCCCATAATAACCCCCTTTTCCCCGATACCCCTATATTGCCCCTCCCCCTTCCCGCTCCCCACTGATAACCACTAGTTTATTCTCTATATCTGTGAGTCTGCTTCTTTTTTGTTTTTTTCACTAGTTTTTTTCACTAGTTTAGATTCCACATACAAGGGATACCATACAGTATTTGTCTTTCTCTGTTTGACTTATTTCACTTAGCATAATGCCCCTCAAGTCCATCCATGTTGCTGCAAATGGCAGAATTTCATTCTTTTTTATTGCTGAGTAATATTTGTGTGTGTGTAGATATGTATATGTACACACACAACATATTCTTTCTGCATTCATCTGTTTATGGACACTTGCATTGCTTCCATACACTGGCAATTGTAAATAATGCTGCTGTCAACACTGGGGAGCATGTATCTTTTCAAATTAGTGTTTTTGGTTGTTCTGGACACATACCTTAGAATGGAATTGCTGGGTCATATGGTAGTGATATTTTTAGTCTTTTGGGAAGCCTCCATACCATTTTCCACAGTGGCTGCAAAAATTTACATTTCCACCAACAGTGTAGGTGGGTTCCCTTTACTCCACATCCTTGCCAATTGTTATTTGTGTTCTTTTTGATGATAGCCATTCTGACCAGTGTAAGGTGATATCTCAGAAATGAAAAAGAAGCTACAACTGACACCACAGAAGTACAAAGGAACACAAGAGACTACTACAAACAACTATATGCCAATAAAATGGACAACCAAGAAGAAATGGACAAATTCGTAGAAAGGTACAATCTCCCAAGAATGAACCAGGAAGAAATAGAAAATATGAACAGACCAATTACCAGGAATTAAGTTGAATCAGTAATTTTAAAACTCCCAGCAAACAAAAGTCTAGAACCAAATGGCTTCACAGGTGAATTCTACCAAACACTCAGAGAAGAGTTAGCACCCAGACTTCTGAAACTATTCCAAAAAAATCGAAGAGGAAGGAACATTTCCAAACTCATTCTATGAGGCCAGCATCACCCTCATACCAAAACCAAACAAAGATATCACACAGAAAAAGAAAATTACAGGCCAATATCACTGATAAACATAGATACAAAAATCCTCAACAAACTATTAGCAAACCTGAATCCAACAATACATTAAAACGATCATACACCATGATCAAGTGGGATATGTCCCACGGATGCAAGGATTTTTCAATATCCACAAATCAATCAATGTGATATACCACATTAACAAATTAAAGAATTAAGAAAAGATCGTCTCAATAGATGCAGAAAAAGTTTTTGATAAAGTTCAGTGTCTACTTATGATCAAAACTCTCCGGAAAGTTGGCATAGAGGGAACACACCTCAACATAATAAAGGCCATATGTGACAAACCCACAGCTAACATCATACTCAATGGTGAAAAGCTGACAGCATTTTCTCTAAGGTCAGGAAGAAGACAAGGATGTCCACTCTTGCCACTTTTATTCAACATAGATTTGGAAGTCCTAGCCACAGCAATCAGAATAAAAAGAAACAAAAGGAATCTAAATTGGAAAGGAAGAAGTAAAACTGCCACTGTTTGCAGATTACATGATACTATACATAGAAAATCCTAAAGATGCCATCAGAAAACTACTAGAGCTCATCAATGAATTCAGTAAAGTTGCAGGATACAAAATTAATATGCAGAAATCTGTTGCATCTCTGTACACTTAACAATGAGCTATCAGGAATAGAAATTAAGGAAACAGGGCTTCCCTGGTGGCGCAGTGGTTGAGAGTCCGCCTGCCGATGCAGGGGACGTGGGTTCGTGCCCCGATCAGGGAAGATCCCACATGCCGCAGAGCATCTGGGCCCGTGTGCCATGGCCACTGGGCCTGCGTGTCCGGAGCCTGTGCTCCGCAACGGGAGAGGCCACAACAGTGGGAGGCCCACGTACCGCAAAAAAAAAAAAAAAAAAGAAATTAAGGAAACGATCCCACTTACCATCACATCAAAAAGAATAAAATACTTAGGAGTAAACCTACCTGAGGAGGTAAAAGACCCGTACTTGGAAAACTATAAGGTATTGAGGAAAAAAATAAAAGATGACACAAACACATGAAAAGATATACCATATTCCTGGAAGAATCACTGTTGGTTAAAATGACCATGAAAGGCAATGTAAAGATTCAATTCAACCCCTATCAAAATGCTAACGGCATTTTTCACAGCACTAGAACAAATAATTTTAAAATTTGTATGGGGGACTTCCCTGGTGGCACAGTGATTGAAAGTCCACCTGCCAGTGCAGGGGACATGGGTTCAGGCCCTGGTCTGGAAGGATCCCACATGCTGCCGAGCAACTGTGCCTGTGAACCACAACTACTCAGCCTGTGCTCTAGAGCCTGAGAGCCACAACTACTGAACCTGTGTGCCACAACTACTGAAGCCTGTGTGCTTAGAACCTATGCTCCACAACAAGAGAAGCCACTGCAATGAGAAGCCCGTGCACTGCAACGAAGAGTAACCCCCGCTCACTGCAACTAGAGAAAGCCCACGCACAGCAACGAAGACCCAGTGCAGCCAAAAATAAATATAAAAAAAAAATTTGTCTGGAAACAAAAAAGATCTGGAATAACCAAATCTATCTTGACAAAGAAGAATAGAACTGGAGGAAACATGCTCCCTGACTTCACACTATACTACAAAGCTACAGTAACCAAAACAGTATGATACTGACACAAAAATAGATACAAAGATCAAGGGAACAGAATAGAGAGGCCAGAAATAAACCCACACACTTATGGTCAATTAACCTATGACAAAGGAGGCAAGAATATACAGTGGAGGAAAGACAGTCCCTTCAGTAAGTGGTGCTGGGAAAACTGGATAGCTATATGTTAAAAGAATGAAATTAGAACATTTTCTAATACCATATACAAAAATAAACTCAAAATGGGTTAAAGACCTAAACGTAAGACCAGATACTATAAAACTCCTCAAGGAAAACATGGGCAGAACACTCTTTGACATAAATTGCAGCAGTATATTTTTGGATCCACCTCCTAGAGTAATAAAAATAAAAACAAAAATTAAAAAATGAGACCTAATTAAACTTAAAAGCTTTTGCACAGCAAAGGAAGCCATCAACAAAATGAAAAGACAACCTACTGAATGGGAGAAGATATTTGCAAATGATATGAATGATAAGGGGCTAATGTTCAACATATATAAACAGGTCATACAACTTAAAAAAAAAAAAAGCCCCATTAAAAAATGGGCAGAAGAACTGAGGAGACATTTTTTTCCCAAAGAAGACAACAGGCACATGGGAAGATGCTGAACATCGCTAATCATCGGGGAAATGTCCGTGATTCATGACTGAACTCTGCCTCTTCAAATGTGCCAGGGAGCTGCCATCCTTCCACGTCAGGCCTGGCCCCAGGCCTCTGCCTGAACCCACAGCAAGGCCCCACCTGGGTCGCAGGCCAGTTGTTCACATGTGGAGCTGCTTGCCTGTAAGGGGTCAACCTGAGCCAGACAGGCAAAGATGGTTTCCCACATTTACCCTTGGTGCTTCCTGGATCGAACTTCAGACTCTCTGTTGACTTCATTAATAATTAAGAAGGAAAGAGAGGCTATTCTGTTGTGAAGTAGAATGATGCCAATGAGTTTTATTTTTACACCTCAGGATTTCTGTTTCCTCCATCATTCAGGAAAGCTGTTAGGTAACTCTGGATGATGTCACTGCAGACCTCTTCCCTGTCTCCTGATACTAGATATGGGCAGTTTGAAGTAGGCTTTAAGGGATCAGCTCAGAGCAGGGAGCCAAGTTTCCACCCATAGCCACGTGGCGACCGAGTGACAGCACAGAGGAGAGGAAAGGGGCTGTGTGCCCGGAGTCGGGGAGAGGATGCTGGGAGCTGAGGCTCCATCCTCCAGTTAAGACTCTAGCTGAGCAGCTTCCCAGCGCATGGGTCTCAATCCCAACAATCCTATCTTGAAGTCACTGCAGACCGCCTTACCACACCCGTTCAACTAGTCTAGATTCTGGGGTTCAAAGCCTTGTAATTTATAGAGCAAAGGTCCCATAAAGTCAATGTGGGAAACTGCAGATTGGGAAGCCAATAAAAACCAGGGGATAGAAGCCACTGGCGTTTAAAAATGCTTTGATAAGATTGATTGAAATATTCCAGGGACAAAAATAGGCTATTTTTAATATCCGGCACCTTGTCAGCGTACAAAGGACATTCACCTTAATCGGAGCGGAGTGAGTCAGAGTGTCCTGAGGGTGTGTGGGTGACGTCTGTTTCACCACTGTTATGGGCGGTTTTGTAACTGTGGCCCACATTTAGCATAGCCAGAACCGCAATGTTTCTTAATGACATTTAGCTGGTGTAAAAAGGCGCTTGATAACAACAGCAAAAATCTCTTCTACTGTAGTTTTTATTTTCCCGTCCAGGACCACTGAAGGCACCTCTCTTCCATCACACCCTGCTGACGGGATGTGAACACCAAAGCACTGGGCTTCACCTCAACCCAGTGACCTACATAGTGTACACTCAGCCATCCAGGCTTCTGCAGGCAGCAGACTGTGTTTCAGCATCTCTCCATGGCCTGCTACTGCCATCTGGGGGGAGGGGGAAGTGGGGGGAGTGGGAAGCTGGGGGAGGGGAGAGCTGGGGTTAGGCTTGGGCAAGTCATTGCATAGGGCTGCCCCTTACAACGAGGAATCGCAGCATGTCTGTTCCCCTGTCCCACATTCAATGCCAGAAAATCCCTTCCCTAATACACATTTTCAAATGTCCCTATGGGAAGGAGAAATGTGGTTAAGAAACTTTATATAAAAAGAAGTGAGTCATAAAAATTCAAGCCTCTTACATAGCTGCATATGAAGAGTTGAAGAGGTTGGACACCACATGGCCAGTCTGCATGGAGGCATCCTCTAAGGAGACATTATTCTGAGCCCAGGAGTTTTGTACCCCATAGTTTCCCACAAATGATCTTATCTGTGATCTCAGAGAAAAAGAGACAAGTAGATGAGCAGAGAGAAGTGGCAATGAGATAATGTTCAGACAAGAGATTGATGCGTGTCCCTGGTTCCCAAAGCTGTCCCAGTCCCTCCCTCCACAAATGTCTCATGAGACCTGCTGGACTTTCCACTCTTAGATCCGTGGGATTGTCCACAGCCTTAAAATAAATCTCCTTCCCCCTTTGTTTTTGGCTTAAGCTGGTTTAAGGTATTTCAGTTATATTTAACAAGAAAAACTTGACTCAGAACTTATACTTGAAAGGATAATTTTTAATGCATGATGCTCATAAAACAAGCCATAAACACAGCAAGATCATGGAGGAAATGTCATACATATGGTGACCAGGTTTGCCTGTAAGTCTTAGTCTGTATGATTGCTCCCCTTTCATGTCCAGCGTCCCAGTTTGCCAGTAAATTATACGGTCACCCTAGCCAGAGGATCCAAAATGAACAACCAAGTTTTCATGAAGAAAGTTGACCTTAACAGAAGAAGGACTTCAGATAAAAGGAAGAGGAAATATTTTGCCTCAAAGAGTCTCCTTTAGCTGTAGATGCACCTGAGCATGGTATCAGATGAAAAATAGCTAGCTCTCAAGCTGTGGATAAATAAAAAAGGGAGAGAGTAAGATTACCCTATTCTGTTTACCTTCACTGACAAACTCATGTATTAAAATCTGTTGCAGTGACTCATGGAAGTAACTAATTCTGGTTTGGTAGACAGAATGGCTAGTGTTTTAGGTTTATAATCCATTCAGAGGAATATTACCTAATCAAAGTGCTTCGATGACCCCGTCTAATTGGAGTCCTTTCTTGTTGCAAGAGGAGCAAAGCAGCAAAGGGATTCTCACCTTTATGAGAGCAATGGTGATTTCCAAGGTTAAGGGACATATGAAGAGAAGGTCTATGTGAAAGTCCAGGGGCCACACTTAAGCAGCACTTGGCAAAAGCCACTGTACCTCTGGCACCAGCCAATGGGTTGTTTCCCTTTTGAGGTTCTTGTTGCTGGGGTAATGGCACTCTCTTGTAGAGTCGAAATGCTTTTTTTTTTTTTTTTTGCTTTTGCTTTTTAATCTTATCTCATTAATTTTGGATATGCGAGTAGTGTTTTGAACACTTAATGTCTGATCCTTTTTCTTGCAGCAATTCACTTTATCAGCAAGACTTTAGTTAGTCACGTGGTTGTGCTCATCACTGGGGCCAAGTTGCTTTGATCAAAGTGGTCTACTCCTTTCAGCAAAAAGTTCTTTTCTACTCTGTGTGTGTGTCATTTTTCTGTTTATGTTTCTATGTCTAGGAGGAGAGAGAAGGAAAATAAAGATTGGACTACTTTCTTCCATTTTAATCTTTGGTGGAGAGGCAGTATATCAATGAATTAATTAAACAATGGGACTAATGTTGAACATAACCTGTGTTGTAAACTGCTTGCTATGAGTTTCTGAATACCCCTGTGATGGTTAATTTTATGTGTCAACTTGACTGGGCTAAGGGATGCCCAGGTACCTGATAAAATATTATTTCTGGGTGTGTCTGTGAGGTTGTTTCTGGAAGGGATTATTATTTAAATTGGTGAACTGAGTAAAGCAGATGGCCCTCCCCAACAAGGGTGGGCATTATCCAATTTCCTGAGGGCCCTAATAGAACAAAAAGGTGGAGGAAGGGTGAAATCTCTCTGTTTGAGCTGAGGCATCCATCTTCTCCTGTCCCCAGACACCAGTGCCTCTGTGTCTTGGGCTTTTGGATTCAGATCAGGAGTTACACCATCCGTCCCCTATCACCACCACCACTAATTCTCAGGCCTTAGAACTTGGACTGAATTACACCACCAGTTTTCCTTGTTCTCAGGCTTACAGATGGCAGACTGTAGGACTTTTTGGCCTCCATAACTACATGCTCCAATTCCTGTGATAAATCTCCTCTTGTGTATGTCTACACATATCTTATTGGTTCTGTTGCTCTGGAAAAACCTGACTAACACAACCCCTCCAAGAGCTTCCACTCTCTTTTTTTTTCTTTTGGGCTTTGCATCTGCACAAATAGTAGGACTTCATTTTGTGACTATTGAGGATGCTTTCTGTTATTTGTGGATTTTATTTATTTTGTTTTTATTGAAGTGTAGTTGATTTACAATGTTGTGTTAGTTTCTGGTGTACAGTGAAGTGATTCACTTATATATATGCATATGCAAGAGATTAAAATCCACAAATAAATTTTAAAAATATACATTCTTTTCCATATTCATTTCCATTATGGTTTATTAGAGGATATTGAATATGATTCCCTGTGCTATACAGTAGGACCTGGTTGTTTATCTATTTTATATATAGTAGTGTGTATCTGCTACTACCAAACTCCTAATTTGTCCTTCCCCTACCTCCTTTCCCCTTTGGTAACCATAAGTCTGAGAGTCTATTTCTGTTTCATAGATAAGTTTATTTGTGTCATATTTTAGATTCCATACATAAGTGATATCATATGGTATTTGTCTTTGTCTGACTTACTTCATTTAGTATGATAATCTCTAGGTGCATCCATGTTGCTGCAAATGGCATTATTTCATTCTTTTTTATGGCTGAGTAATATTCCATAGTGTATGTATGTATGTATGTATGTATGTGTATATATATATATATATATATATATATATATATATATATATATATATATATATATACACACACACACACACACACACACACACCCCACATCTTTATCCATTCATCTGTCAATGAACATTTAGGTTGCTTCTATATCTTGGCTACTGTGAATAGTGCTGCTATGAACATTGGGGTGCATGTATCTTTTCAAATTAGAGTTTTCTTTGGATATATGCCCAGGAATGAGATTGCTGGATTATATGGCAATGCTATTTTTAGTTATTTGTGGACTTCAATCTCCTGCCTTTCTTTTCTGAATTCGTAGACTACTGTTTTTTTGCTGTATTCACCTTCTCTGTTGTCTTTATCCATCTTCTTCCCCTGCTCCTGTCCAATCCCATTTCCCCTTTTTACTTTGCTATATTTACAGATCCAATGTATTGTAATGCATGTATCTATAGAAGGCTCTAAAGTAGATCAGTACATTCATCAAAACCAAGGCCACTCTCTACCAAGGCTGGAATTCGCCTGCTCTCCTGTTTCCCAACCTGTTATGTCTGGCTGCTTTCTCCATCACAGCCTCAAATGATTCGCTAAGAAAGTAAATGGAAATATTGATATCAAAAGCATAAAGCCGCTCTAACACTAAGGCTCTGGCCACGTGGACATGCCCTGAATTTGAATACCAATATCATCACTTGGTCAAATTCTTTTTTTTCTTCTGGTTTTATTGAGTTGTAATTGACCTATAGCACTGTAATAGTTTAAGCATAATGGTTTGATTTACATACATCATGAAGTGGTTATCACAATAAGTTTAGTGAACATCCATCATCACATACAGGTACAAAATTAAAGAAATAGAAGGCAAAAAATATGTTTCTTGTAATGAGAATGCTTAGGATTTATTCTCTTAACAAGTTTCATACATAACATATAGCAGTGTTAATTATGTTTATCATGTTGTACATTACATCCCTAGTATTTTTTTATCGTATAAGTGGAAGTTTGTTCCTTTTGACTGTCTTCATCCAATTCCCCCTCCCCTCGCCTCTGGTAACCACAAATCTGATCTCATTTTCTATGAGTTTGTTTGTTTGTTTCTGAAGTATAATTGACCTACGACCTTATGTTAGTATCTATTACACAACATAGTGATTTGATATTTCTGTGCATTTCAAACTAATCTCCACAATAAACCTAGTTAGGCTATGCCCACAACATCAAATTCCTAAGGTAAAGTCCAAGTATTACTTGGTAAAATCCAATTCAAAAAAGTCTTCAAATTCAAACTCAAATCTCCCTTCAATGAGTTGAAAGTCTAAAGGCCAAAATTCTTAAGTTAATGCCCAAAAACCAACTTCAAAGTTTCTTATTCTTTTCGGTTTTGTCAGAACCCCAGTGGTTTCTGAGTGATGGAGAAAAAACAAAGGAAGACTTTTTGACTTGTCTCCTTAGGTTCTTGGTCAGTGAACGCTAGTTGTTCAGAATCCATGACTTGTAAACTTCAGTGCAAAGGGGAGAAATATTTTTGGCATTAGACATTGCTTTGTATTAGAAAATTCGTCTATGTACACCCTCCACTCTCTGAAAGTGGCTTTTGAGACACTGCTGTCTTCTTTCAGAGTCCAGAAACGTGCAATAGAAGCAACCCTTATAAGTCACCCCTTCTCATTTGACTTGCCTTTCTTCCCTATCCAGCATAATCAGAATCTCTTAATTTTTATTCCTTCTTTGAGCCCCATGCTCCTGTCTCCTCTCTGACCCTCCAACTCCCACCCTGTGTTGTATGAGGGTGGGACTTTGTCTAAGTTTCCTTGCCTTTACTGTCTCTTATAGAACAGGCATTTTCTATTCTTTGCTAAATACAGGTGGTCTTCTTATCCGTGGGTTCTGCACCCGCAGATTCAACGATCCACAGGTCAAATTTGCGGTTAGTTGAATCCATGGAAACAGAAACCGCAGATATAGGATCCACTGTAAATGACTTGAGCATGTGGGGATTTTGGTATCCACGAGAGTTCCTGAAGCCAATCCCCTGCAGATACCGAGGGAAGACTGTATCTTTTTTCCATGCCTTCTTGCTGTGAAATTGCTTAGGTCTGAAAACCTGTCACCCGGAGGAGGTTCTCCCTTCTCCCCATATTTGTTGATTTTGGAGAATCACATTGAACAGATTCCCGAACAAAGCTGTTGTTGATGCTTCTGAAGCATGTGTCCCTGGGGCGTAGAGACCAGCAACGTTTCTGCTGAGCACACCTCCAGATGCAGTCCTTCTCTGTTTTTGGATATTCCAGACCTTGAGTAGCATTTTCTCTGCTGCCTCTTTTGCTGCAGTCCTGGCTTTGCCTCTAGTGTTTTATTTTCCTCTTTCCTGCTGCTCCTCTTCTTTGGGGAAGGTTCAACTGACCTCTAACTTTTTTTTTCTTTTTTTTTAACTAAATTTATCTATTTTATTTATTTATTTTTGGCTGTGTTGGGTCTTTGTTGCTGCGCAGGGGCTTTCTCTAGTTGCGGCGAGCGGGGGCTACTCTTCGTTGCGGTGCACAGGCTTCTCATTGCGGTAGCTTCTCTTGTTGTGGAGCGTGGGCTCTAGGCGCATGGGCTTCAATAGTTGAGGCACTCAGGCTCAGTAGTTGTGGCTAGCGGGCTTAGTTGCTCCATGGCATGTGGCATCCTCCTGGACCAGGGCTTGAACCCGTGTCCCCTGCATTGGCAGGCGGATTCTTAACCACTACACCACCAGGGAAGCCCGACACTGGATTCTTGTAGGCCTTGTATTCCAAGAAGGGATAGAGAAAGCCAGTGGGCTGGAGTGGTGAAGGGAAGCTTTAGAGAGAGGTAAGACTTGAACCAAATCTTGACATTTTGTTGAAGTTGGCCAAGCAGAGGAGAAGAGGGTTGTCTTCATTTGTTCTGGCTGCCGTGACAAAATACCACAGACTGGGTGGCTTATAAACAACAAAAATTTATTTTTCACAGTCCTGGAGGCTTGGAAGTGCAAGATCATGACACCAGCATGGTAGGGTGAGGGTTATCTTTCAGACTGCAGGATTCTCATTATACCCTCACAAGGTAGAAGGGGCTAGGGAGCCCTGTGGAGTCTCTTTATTAGAGTACTAATCCCATTCATGAGGGGTTCTACTCTCATAACCATCACATTGAGCATTAGGATTTCAACATGTGAATTTGGGGGAGACACAAATATTCAGACCATAGCAAGAGTTCAATTTATTTCCTCATTTGATTTTTACAATTGCCCTTGAGGGTTGTTTCTTTGAAACATTTTTTGGCCCAACTCATATTAAGAAATATATTTTATATTATGACTTAGTATATGAAATGTACTTATGAAATAAAAGTTTCATAAGACAATATTTATTTTTAACACTTCCAAACAGTTCTGATTTTTTTTAAAAAAATCTATTCTGTTCTATTCCATTCCATGTTATTTCATTTAAAAAATGCTGGTTGAGGCTCACTAGCTCACTAAATTAGATCATGACCACTAGAATGGATTGAGATACAGATATTTGAAAAATACCACTTCAATGCAAATACTCTCTATCATGATTTCTGACCATATTGTTTATTAGTTATCTATCACTGTGCATGACAAATTATCCACAAACTTCCTGGCTTAGAACAATACCCATTTATGATCTCAGAGTTTCTGAGGGTCAGGAATCTAGGCACTGTTTAGCTAGGTGCTTCTACCTCAAGGTTCTCTCACAAGGCTGCAACTGAAGTGTTAGTCAGAGCTGTGGTCTCATCTGAAGACTTGACTGGGACATGTTAGTCAGAGCTGTGGTCTCATCTGAAGACTTGACTGGGGAACAGAAGGATTCACTTCCAAACTCATTCATATACTTGTTGGAAGGATTCAGCTCCTTATGGACTTTGAGAGTCTCCATTATTTGCTTGCTGTTGGCTGGAGGCCCCCCTCAATTCATTTCCATGTGGACCTCTCCACAGGGCACCTAATGACATGAGAGCTGGCTTCATTAGAGTGAGTAAAGGAGAGAGCAAGAAGGAGTGAGCAAGGCACAATCACAGTCTTTTCATAATGTAGTGTCAGAAGTGATATTCTACTACTTTTGCTGTATTCTCTTTGTTAGAAGTGAGCCACTAGGCCAAGCCCACACCTAAAGGGAGAGAATTATGCAGTGGAGGTGGGGAGTCACTGGAGACCATCTTATTGGCTGCCTACCACACTGGAAAATCTGGTATCAGCAAGAGAAGATATTAGTGGTTCTTCAGGGAATTGAGCATAATGTGAAGTCTAACTTGCTTAATCTGTTAGTGAGCCATCTTGACTTGTGATAGTATATCCAGAGTGTGACTGTTGTCTACAGGTATGACCTTGAGGAACAAAATACTGAAGAGCATGGCTTTAAGGCAAATAGGGAAGCAAGAGTATTGTCTTAATTTGACATTCAATGAAAATGAGTTGTGATGGTTGACTTGCTCATGCTCATATTGTGAGTTAGTGATAATACTGTAGTTACCACCCAGTTCTGGCTAGAGAGATTAGTAACTTGACCAAGGTTGCCCAGTTCTCCTGACTTGATAATTTATTAACTTGACCATGGTTACACAGTTAGATGTTAACACAATACTATACTCTCTTGTACCAAGCTAGAAGTTTGAATAAGAAGAACTGATGCTCTCTTTTGTGTTAAATTAGCCAAATTTAGGAATTTTTTTACTTTCTCTGAGGCAAGGAGGATAGTATAGCTCTTATGGAGGAAGCAAACCCTTTTAATTTTTTCAGATTTTATCTCAAGAAGTAGGCATTCTTCTCTTCCACCTAACCCCAGTCCATTCTTCATTAGGAACAAGAAATTCTAGCAGTCTTTAGAACCTTGATAATGATTAAAGAAAAACATTGAGGAGCCTTAAGAACAGGATGCTATGTCACACAAAGTTAAAGTCTTGCTACCTTTTATTTATTTATTTGAGGGATTGAAAGATTGGCATTTGGGAGATACATTTCAAGTTCTTTTTTTTTTTTTTTTTTTTTTTTTTTTTTTTTTTTTTTTTTTTTTTTTTTTTTTTTTTTTTAATTTCAAGTTCTTAGACTCATATTTCTCCTAGGGCTCCAAGTTTGACCTATATAATGTTTTAGGTATGCTCAGATGATTAGCCAGTGAGTCACTGATAGACAGTTTGTCCTCTGAATCTGTGAGTTCTGCATCCAGAGATTCAACCAACCACGGATTGAACAATTGACATAGCATTTACATTGTATTTACAGCTATTTACAGAGCATTTATATTGCATTAAGTTTATAAGTAATCTAGAGATGATTTAAAGTATGTGGGAGGGGAATTCCCTGGTGGTCCAGTGGTTAGGACTCCGCACTCTCACTGCTGAGGGTCCAGGTTCAATCCCTGGTCAGGGAACTAAAAACCCCACAAGCCACATGGTGTGGCAAATATTTATACAAATATTTATATTTGTATTTATATAAAGTATATGGGAGGATATGCATAGGTCATATTATGCAAATACTATGCTATTTATATAAGGGATTTGAGCATCTGTGGATTTTGGTACCTACAGGGGTCCTGGAACCAATCCCCTGCAGACTGAGAGATGACTGTATCTATTTTATATATATACAATTTTCCAGTTTGTTGAATGCAGTCTAAATACTAGGAGGAAGGGGGTGACTTCCAGTAGCAAGAGGTGGTGAGAGATCTAGCAGGATGTAGAAGAGGGTAAGTTTGAGCACTCAAGGCCCTTTCTGTAGCATCACCCCAGGAGGGAACAATAACACTGTTCTTCATTACCCCTTTACCCTGCTCTTGTTGCCGTGGTGATCTCTACACTCACAGCAGCCAGAGACAATTGTGCTGAGACTCATCTCCTCCAAGATCCTCTCCTCGTGATAAACCACTAGAGAGATTTCAATGACAATGCTCACCTATGATGCAGGCTGCATTCAAATGATGGCATTGAAGGCTTTGACTAGCAGGAGGAACTGTCGTGGAGTGACCCAGAAAAGGAATTTTGTAAAGAACTTTCTTCTGAACTAGGAATAACCTTGGGGTTTGAAAGAATTTTCTAACCTTTCATTCTGTCTTCACTGTAATCATACCTCCGAGGTTCTGGAAAAAAATCTGCCCTGAGCTTCCACTTTGGGGATGGATTAAGTGGGAAAGAGGGTTGAGGCATGAAATTAAATGAATATTTCTTTCTTTTCCTGTTTCTCAGAACTTTAACCAGGGATGGTGGGGCAAGGAAGATGGAGATGGTGGTTTTTGTTTTTGTTTTGTTTTGTTTTGTTTTGCTGTACGCGGGCCTCTCACTGTTGTGGCCTCTCCCATTGCACAGGCTCAGCGGCCATGGCTCACGGGCCTAGCCTCTCCGCGGCATGTGGGATCTTCCCAGACTGGGGCACGAACCCTTGTCCCCTGCATCGGCAGGTGGACTCTCAACCACTGCACCACCAGGGAAGCCCGAGATGGTGTTTTTTATCTGAGAGATCTTTCCTCTCTCCGGATGCTAAGATATAGCAAAATAGAATAAAATTGATCTGTGAGTTCAAAAAAGGAGACTGAGAAGACCAAAGGAGGATTTGGATACCTTGAAATTAATGATGAAAATTATTTAAAATATAATGAAAATATTTTCGAATGATTAAAAAATAATATACACTTATCTTTTGATTCTTTGTTTTCAATAACTGCTGATCATTTTTAGCAAGGGGTCTCTGGAATGCAAGGGTCTTGCCTGACAGAGATGTTGGTAGAACTTCTACTCATGAACAAGTTCTTGAAACTACTCGAGTTTTCCATTCAGGGCCTGTATTCCTGTCTATTTTCTTTCTTCTCTCCCTCCAGTCTTTTCTTCCTGTCTTCCTGTGTTCTAGTTGGTTAAGCATTTGATCTCTTTGGTTAACATGCACTGGGGAGTGGAGACTGCCAATGGGAATCTCAGCTGATAGCTGGGTCTCAAGGAAACTCGGGAAGAGTTGACTCATCAGGCTCCACAGAGAGAGCAAGAGGCTGGGAAAGCCTGGCCTCACAAAGCCCAGGAGGGGTCTGGATGGCTGTTTGGAACGCCAGCCCCCTTCACGTACACACACTTCCAAACACCCCAGCAGCAGGACTCAACGTCTCTTGGCCCGGTGCTCTGCCTTTCCTGTGGTTCTGCTATACTCAGCTTCTGCTTGTCTTGGCATCTTCTTGCTTTTTTCTTCACGGCTGATTCTCTCCACATTTTCCACTTCCAATTCTGAGGAAAGGTCTGGCTGGCCACCTAACTGTCATCATCTCTCTTTGCACAGAGCTCTTTGTGCAAGATCACATCACGGGTCCCAGGCCCATGTGGGAACTGGTAGTTTTTGTGCCAGAGCAGATCACGTAGTCTGAACATTGCCAACCCTACTGGAATTATTTCTTGGGAGCCCCTTTCCCCAGTGGGGCAGTTTTTCTCAATGGGACTGGGAGGTCTCACACGGTGACTGTCTGCCAGGAACACTCTTTTCCACTAAAACACCCATGGCTTCAACAACATCTTGTCCCACATATTTTAATCTGACTTAAGAATGACTGCTCATTTACTTTGTAATACTCCCTTGAAGGAAATTTGCAGGTAGGCTAGGCAAGATCTTCTTTCTTTACTCACAAAGGAATGCCATTACAGGTAAGAGTACACCAGTGAGATTTTAGAAAGTGTAGGTGAAACCTCCTCTAATCTTGCTCTAGATTGCCCGTGACATTTTGCTAAACTCTTCCTTAGTGTGTGAGTGGACATTGAACAGGAGACTGACTGGAGCTTATGCATGGACACTGCCACCATTTGTCCAGTCCATCAGATCAGCCAAACCATCCATCTAAAATGGATTAAATGATAATGACCTCAGACTATGGATTGATCTGTTTCCCTACCGGTGTTTCTCATTCTGGGTCAATTGGCTCTCATCTTCCTTGCACCGCGTGGCCAAGAGTCAGGGCAACGTGGAAGATGCAGACACGGAAGGCTGGGTAGTGCAGAGATGAGTCATACATGGCTGGCTTGGGTTTTGTTTCTCTATTTCTTCATGCCTGACTGCTTACATGTCTTGTTTGGGGTCGGGAAGGATACCATTTGGGAATACATGCTTTCCTTTTGAAAAGGACTGATATGGGTAATGTTTGAAAAGTCAGCCGTTTCAGGATCTTTACCAGAGTTTCCTCCTTGACCTAGTTTCCAAGTCTGCTGCTGTGTTTCCTATTTCAGCCCTTAAGGTTGAGGTTGCTATGAAATGCCTTCAGTTCAGTTTGCTCCAGAGGCCAACGCTCCAGCATCTGGTCCACAGCAAGTGACAGAAAGTCACTAAATTACTCAAGGTGTCCTCAGTGTAACCAGTAGCCCACCTCCCACTAAGGCAACCAGCTTGGAGCCCTGCGTTCTAAATGTGAGCTCATCTTTACACAGTGAGAGAATGAATTTCTGTGAACCTGCGTTCTACACCTCTATTTATACATCCACATGGTTTCTGCTTCCCTTTAAGATAACAAAAATCTGTAACTGAAACCACAAATTGCGTAAATGACCTCATTTAATCTGCTTACTTCTTCCTCTTCAGGATTGTATTTAAAGAGTTTAAAAAAAAAAAAAAAAAAAAGGACAGGAGGATATGCAGGTGTAAATTTCAGATTTGCTGTTGAAAATGCAAAACAGTGAAAAACTACCTGGGCAGAGAACTTACTGAGAATAACAAATGATGGCGAAATGCCTGAGGATGTCTTATGAATCATTTTATATTGATTCGTGGTTTTGAGTTCTGCTTTAAAATTCACCGTCAGTGCCTTATGTGGGAGTTTCTTACAATGCAGAATCTCAGGTCTCAGCTCACAGCTGCTGAGTCCAAATCGGCTTCTTTACAAGTTCCCCAGGTGATTCTCAGGCACTTTAAAGTTGGAGAAGCATTGGCCTAAATACTTTGTTGGTTGTTGTCATGACAACCTGGTCACTTGGATTCCAGTTGTTTTATTTTTAATCCAGCCCAACTGCTCCCTGCTCAGTGGTCTGCAAGTCTTCTCCATTGCCTGGCAAACTGAGCCCAATTTTTTGGGGAAGGGGTGGCGCGTAAAGGCTGGGCACAATATCTACAACCTACATTTCTAGCCTCGCTTCTTCTTAGCCCCCCTACACACATGTATCTCCATTCACACTAGGATACTTCGCTCATCATGCGAAGGTGTGTGACTTGACATTTCTTATGCTGTTCTTTCTGTCTGATGCACCCTCTTTTCCTTTCCTCCCTGTATGCTGAGATCCTGTCAGGTCTACAAGACCATATCAAATGGTCTCTCCTTTGAGAAGCCTTCCCACAAACGGACAGGATTCCTCTGTCTTTTTACTCCTGTAGCACTTGGTTTATAGCTCTTTTATGGTGTTCTTCTGAGGATGGTTCATTTTACTCCCAGAGTGCTCATCTGAGCTTCTCCCACCTCTCCCAGCCCTACTCCATATTGTAAGCTCTTTGAAACAGTGGCCACATCTTAACTCATAATTGTCCTCCCAATGTCATGGCCTCAGTACCTTGCACATAGTGGACAGGCAGTAAATTAAATTCCTGGGCAATATAATTGGTGAATATAAAATCATCATATGGTAGGCTTCACATATAAGGTGGTGCTGTACACATTATGAGCAGGATTTTTAGTGGATGAAGAACACACTCTTGCTCAGTTCTCTTTTGGCGTACTTGCTTCGGTGGCAAAGGGCGAGAATGAACTCTTTGGCCTTAGAACATTGTGAAGCAAATTGGTCCCAGGATGTACTGAATCTGTGGTTTGCCCACATTCATGTGGGGTACCCACCAGGATGATGAGCTCAATGGGTGAATCTTGGTTCTTTGAGTTCCTAGATTTATCCCCTTGAGCAGGTAATTTGAGCTCTCTAAGCCACAATGTTTCACAGGATTGAAAGAGACACAAGACATTTATCACAGTGCCTGGCACACAGAAAGCACTTAATAAACAGTAACTATTTTGATAATTTCAAAGATAATGATGAGAATTGTGATTAAATTAATAGGACCACCTATTTTATTATTCTAAGAAAAAATTTAAATGACCAGATCTTCAGATGATATCTAACCTGGAGTGTTCAGTGCTGGTCTTCTATGGCAGACAGTGGTGGACAGATCAGATCCCACATGAGACACCTCTTATTTGTCATTGGATAGCGTTATCGCCAAATGATAAAGTGCTATTAACTCAATCATGGAAAAATAGTATTTTCCTCTCACACCATTTAAAAAATTTCTCTGCGTAATGTATTATTTTTAAATCAAATCCTACACAGAATAGCACCTATAGTTTCTAGCAACTTTAAAGTAAGAATAATCCATGTGGAATAAAGTAAACAAAGAAAATTTGTCATCATCCTGAACACTGACGAGTAGTGAAGGTAGAGGGGAAAAGTAATGAGACCATGACATTATCAACATCACCGCTGTCCATTCGTGATATTGCCATGGTGATGGAGGAACCAGTTAGTGGAAGAAAATCTTTTCCTTGCTTGGCTTATTTTGTCACCTGTCGTACTGGAAAAAGTAGCATATTGATAGCTCAACAGTTTTAACATAGAAATCTTGATTAAGTTGATGGATTTCTGCTTTCTTTTTTGTCTTTTTTTTTTTACATCTTTATTGGAGTACAATTGCTTTACAGTGGTGTGTTAGTTTCTGCTTTATAACAAAGTGAATCAATTACACATACACATATGTTCCCATATCTCCTCCCTCCTGCGTCTGCCTCCCTCCCACCCTCCCTATCCCACCCATCCAGGTGATCACAAAGCACTGAGCTGATCTCCCTGTGCTATGCGGCTGCTTCCCCCTAGCTATCTATTTTATGTTTGGTAGCGTACATATGTCCATGCCACTCTCTCACTTTGTCACAGCTTACCCCTCCCCCTCCCCATATCCTCAAGTCCACTCTCTAGTCGGTCTGTGTCTTTAGTCCCGTCTTGCCCCTAGTTTCTTCACGACATTTCTTTTTTTCTTAGATTCCATATATATGTGTTAGCGTACGGTATTTGTCTTTCTCTTTCTGACTTACTTCACTCTGTATGACAGACTCTAGGTCCATCCACCTCACTACAAATAACTCCATTTCGTTTCCTTTTATGGCTGAGTAATATTCCATTGTATGTATGTGCCACATCTTCTTTATCCATTCATCTGATGATGGACACTTAGGTTGTTTCCATCTCCTGGCTATTGTAAATAGACCTGCAATGAACATTTTGGTACATGACTCTTTTCGAATTATGGTTTTCCCAGGGTATATGCCCAGGAGTGGGATTGCTGGGTCATATGGTAGTTCTATTTGTAGTTTTTTAAGGAACCTCCATACTGTTCTCCATAGTGGCTGTACCAGTTCACATTCCCACCAGCAGTGCAAGAGTGTTCCCTTTTCTCCACACCCTCTGCAGCATTTATTGTTTCTAGATTTTTTTGATGATGGCCATTCTGACTGGTGTGAGATGATATCTCATTGTAGTTTTGATTTGCATTTCTCTAATGATTAATGATGTTGAGCATTCTTTCATGTGTTTGTTGGCAGTCTGTATATCTTCTTTGGAGAAATGTCTGTTTAGGTCTTCTACCCATTTTTGGATTCGGTTGTTTGTTTTTTTGTTATTGAGCTGCATGAGCTGCTTATAAATTCTGGAGATTAATCCTTTGTCAGTTGCTTCATGTGCAAATATTTTCTCCCATTCTGAGGGTT